>CM025639.2:11606963-11617437 GCA_014621495.2 Entosphenus tridentatus
ATAATGTTTCCACCTCCATGTTTGACGGTGGGGATGGTGTTCTTGGGGTCATAGGCAGCATTCCTCCTCCTCCAAACACGGCGAGTTGAGTTGATGCCAAAGAGCTCCATTTTGGTCTCATCTGATCACAACACTTTCACCCAGTTGTCCTCTGAATCATTCAGATGTTCATTGGCAAACTTTATACGGGCATGTATATGTGCTTTCTTGAGCAGGGGGACCTTGCGGGCGCTGCAGGATTTCAGTCCTTCACGGCGTAGTGTGTTACCAACTGTTTTCTTGGTGACTATGGTCTCAGCTGCCTTGAGATCATTGACAAGATCGTCCCGTGTAGTTATGGGCTGATTCCTCACCGTTCTCATGATCATTGCAACTCCACGAGGTGAGATCTTGCCGAGGGAGATTGACAGTTCTTTTGTGTTTCTTCCATTTGCGAATAATCGCACCAACTGTTGTCACCTTCTCACTAAGCTGCTTGGTGATGGTCTTGTAGCCCATTCCAGCCTTGTGTAGGTATACAATCTTGTCCCTGACATCCTTGGAGAGCTCTTTAGTCTTGGCCATGGCAGAGAGTTTGGAATCTGATTGATTGATTGCTTCTGTTAACAGGTGTCTTTTATACAGGTGTAGTGAGTTCAAGGAGACGTAGACGACTTAGTCGGAGTCACACTTATTTATTACACACCGGGGGAAATACACAACTCTTGAAGGGGTAGCGGGCCCTTCACCCGTCTAACAGGGAGACACCACTAGCGCTAATCTCAGCTAGTCTGCTCCCGAGTCCTCCACTAGAGAGCTAGGGGAGGCTAGCTGACCCGGCCCTGGTCAAGCTCGGATCTCGGCACCCTTAGCCAACCAGACCGGCTCTTACAAGAGCATCGGCTCTGGGCTCTCAGGGCTGCGCCACTGGCCTGCCCTGGTCGGTCCTTATGTAATGCGAGCAAAGACAGGGTCACGTGAGTATGGGCGGAGTCAGGGTCACGTGAGGGGGAGGATATAAGGGGAGAACCGGAAGGGGATCGGGAGTGAAGTCAGGATTGAGAAGGGAGAGGCCACGCGGAGTGCTGGCGAGGAGTGGTGCGATAGCGAGAGGCTGGAGTCACGGCACCGTCGGCCAGCAGTGCGCGTGGAGCAGCGGGGAGACTGCAGAGTGCGCGAGAGTGCACGGGGCAGCGGAGTGGCTGCTGTTAGTGCGGAGTAACGCGGAGCAGCAGGGTGGCTGCGGAGTGTGCGGGAGCACACGGGCAGCGGTGTGGCTGCAGAGAGAGAGCGAGTGGGAGACAACGTGGAGCGCGGAGGCGCAAGGAGGAACAGGTGCGGGTCGGAGCGGAGACATCGCAGGGTGTGAGCAAGAACCCAATAAAGGACACGGAGAACGACATCGCCTGGAAGTCCTTTATTACACTGGTGTCAGAAGTGAGACATGTCGAAACAGCTCAGGAAGAAGGCCATACTTGCACCATCTTCTGCGCCATCTTCTGATGAAGACGATGGCTCTTCTCCGGCGGTGGCGCTACCAACAATGGAAGGCGGAGGCGAGATGGGAACGGGCGACGCGCTGAGAGTGCAAGATGTCGACGGCGCTGCGGGACCGTCTTCGGGGATGGGCGTCGAGGGAGGGTGGCGACACGTGGCGGCACAACTGGAGTCGCTGAAGGCTGTTTTAACTCAGCTTTGCACCCTGGTGACGCCCGCGACGAGTCCGGGGAGCCCGACAAGAGGGCAGCCGAGTGGGGCTTCGTCGTCGGTTCCAGCCCTCTCCACCACGCGGCACGGAGTCGCCATCTTGGGCGTGGTCGGGGAAGAACGGCGGGAAGACGCCATCTTACCACCTCCGACGCGGGAAAACGCCATCTTGCCGCCTCCGATGCGGTAAGACGCCATCTTGGGTGTGGTCAGAGATGAACAACGGGGAGCCACCATTTTGAACACGTTGCAGAGTCACGCCGTCTCCTCGCTACCGCAAGTGACATCATCGCCGAATGAAGGCGGCGGGGGGACCCGAAGCCAGCGTCTTACGACGGTGAAGGAGTTCTCCATTGGGGGAGATTGGAGCGCATTCGCCTGCCGGTTCCAAGCGGCGGTACGGTCCGCTACATGGACTGATGCGGAGGCTTTGGAGGTTTTGCCAACGCTTCTTGACGACGAGTCCGTCCGTTTCTTCCGCTCCATTAAAGCCGATAAGAAGACGACACTTCAGGGGGTCTTTGAGGAAATGGCGGAGGCGTACGAGCCTCCCGACGATGCACACCGTAGGTTTGTGCAGCGGACACGGGCACTCGAAGAGTCGCCGGTGGCGTTCCGGGGCGCGGTGATCGAGTTAGCAATGGCCGCATATCCAGAGACAGAACCCAATTTGTTGGAACCCCTGATACTGGGCAAAATGTTGGAGTTATCCCGGGACTTGGGCACCCCCATGCCCGTGTGCGGCCACGATAGGTTGACGTCCAGGATGGCGGCTAAATGCCTAGATGCCCAATTTAATCTTCGCCGCTGGAAACAAGTGATGGCGTGGACAAGGAACCCTACAGTCCACGGCGGCGCAACAGGAGGGGTTCCGCAGGAGGACGTCTACGTTCTGCCAAAGAGGGGTCCTGAGGAGCTGATGGCGGCATCGACCCAGTGGCTGACTCGGGGAGGAGCGGGGTGGCGACCAGGGCCGCCGGCGCGGGAGCGACAACACCGAGGGGGTGCTGCACGCCGAGCTGACCTGGCGTGTTTCCGCTGCGGCCGTAAAGGCCACTTCGCCAGAGAATGCTGGGCTCACGTTCGACAGCTGCCCCAGCAGGAGGCCTCGGTCACGGATGCGACAGTGAAGGACCACCCACGACAGGCGAGTCGGTACGCATCAGACACCCGGCAAGGCCTGTCACCTCACGCATCACCATCGTTGCGGGGCCCGGGTGCCATTACTGACGGGGGGTCGTTCGGTGATCCACTTCGCTCGCTGACGCAGTGACGCAAATTGGCACAGAGGGTAGTTGCGGCCGCTTCGGGCTCGTCCACCGTGCCGGGATCTATCCAGGGGATCGACGTGCGCATTTTGGTTGACTCAGGTGCGTCAGCGACCATTATCTCAGACGTGATATTTCACCTTTTGTCCATTCCGCCGGGGCGCGTGAGGCCGGTTTATGACTCTTGCATAGCGGCAAACGGGGGTAGTATGGGCATTGTGGGTCAGGTGGACGCCAGTATATCGGTTGGGGGTGTTTCGGCTACGGGGACAGTGTTGATTTCCAGGTCCCTCGCGGTGCCCTGTTTGTTGGGTACCGATTTTTTAGCCAAGATGCCCATTCAAATAAGGGTGGATCTTAATTGCATTGAATTGCTGGGGGGTCGGCGTGTTGCATTCTTGCCGTCGCCCTGGGCCCGGACAGCTCCTGACCGTCAGGTGCAGGCGCTGTCCGAGGTATCGGTTGATATTCCGCCTGGCTCGCAGATGCTTATTCCGCTGCGGTATCGGAAACCGGTGCCTGGAATCGAAGGGGCGGCGGGTGTTTTGTTGTCGCCGTCCACCGCTATAACGGGTGGCTTGACGCTGGTGGGGGCACAGACGATCGTCCGGCCGGGTCAACCTCCGTTTTTACAGGTATTGAATGGAAGCGCAGAAAATGTTGTTGTTCCGGCCGGAACCGTTTTGGCTCATGCTACAACGGCGTTCATGACTCATGGCGATCATGATCATCGAGGCCTCGTAGGGGGGGTATCGGTCTCGACGTCACAGGACGATCGGTGGATTGCCGAGTTGTGCCGGGAAAATACGTCTTTGACTGCGGACCAGCGGTCTGCGCTCCGCGCACTGTTGGGGAGGTATTCTGATGTCTTTAGTGCGGACGATTTCGATTTGGGTCGCACCTCCTTGCTTTCTCACCACATTGATACGGGGGATGCCGCTCCGATTCGGATGAACCCGCATCGGTTGAGTCCGCCGGAGCGGGATCACATTCGCGGCGCAGTGGAGGAGATGCTGGCCGCCGACATTATTTCCCCGTCCAACAGCCCGTGGGGCGCGCCGGTGGTCCTTGTGAAGAAGAAGGATGGGAAGCTGCGGTTTTGTGTGGATTTTCGGAAATTAAATAAGGTGTCGGTTGCGGATGCGTACCCCCTGCCGCGTATGGACGATTCCCTCGATGCCTTGTCTGGGGCGAATTTATTTTCTACTCTGGACCTCTCATCGGGATTCTGGCAACTTCCCCTAGACGAGTCCTCGAGGGAAAAGACGGATTTCCGTACGCCGCAGGGATTGTTTGAGTTTAATTGCCTTCCCATGGGCCTGAACGCCGCCCCCGCGACATTCCAGCGGCTGATGGAGCTCGTGTTAACGGGTCTACAATGGGAGACGTGCTTAATATACTTAGATGATGTTATCGTTTTCAGCCGCACGTTTGAGGAACATTTGCGGAGGTTGGACACGGTGTTTGCCAGAATGCGTTCGGCTAATTTAAAATTTAAGCCCAAAAAGTGTCACCTCTTACAACGATCCGTGCGCTATTTGGGCCACATTGTTAGTTCCGACGGGGTCACCACAGACCCGGAGAAGACGGCGTGGTTCCGTAACTGGCCGACTCCGGCCTCAGTGGGCGACGTGCGTTGGTTCATTGGGTTCGCCTCATATTACCGCCGGTTCGTCCCAAATTTTGCCACGATCGCGAGGCCTTTGCACCTCCTTACGGGTAAAGGCCGGAGATTCAGCTGGGGACCGACGGAAGAGGCAGCGTTTCAGGGCCTGCGCGATCGGTTGGCGTCGGCACCTACGTTGGACTATCCAGATTTCACTCGACCTTTCATTCTGGATACTGATGCTAGTGACACCGGGATTGGGGCTGTTCTCTCCCAGTCTAAGAACGGCGTTGAACGCGTGGTCGCGTACGGTAGTCGCGTGTTGTCTCCTGCGGAGACCTGTTACTGCGTTACGCGCCGCGAACTTTTGGCCATTGTGCATTTTCTTTGCCAATATCGGCCGTACTTGTACGGCCATACGTTTATTGTGCTCTGCGAGTCGACCAACCGTCTGGCCAATTCGCACGATGGTTGGAGACTCTGCAGGAATTTTCGTTCGATATTCAATATCGGAAGGGCACGCGTCACGCGAATGTGGACGCACTCTCCAGATTGCCGCAGGGGTCCCCTTGCGCTTGCGCTTCGGGCATGAATAGATGTACGCGGGTTCAGCAACCCCCTCTGCCTGTTGTGTCCGCTGTAGACGTGCCCGAGGCTCCCGTATGCCCGGGACCGGTTGAGGTGGCCGAGGCTCCCGTATGGCCGGGACCGACGGATGGCGTTTTGAACCTGCCACGTTCGGTATGGATTTGCGAGCAATTGCTCGATGAGTCGCTGGGAGCTTTGCGGGGTCAGGCTGCAAAGGGGATGGGGGGCCCACTGTCCGGTGGGACAGCGGGAGCCGCTCTCCGGGATGGGTTGCTAATGTGGAGAGAAGGGTTGCATGATCGCTGGCGTCTGGTGGTGCCGTCATCGTTACGGTACGAATTGGTTCGGACTCTGCACTCCGAAACCTTGTTACATCTCGGGGTGCAGAAAACCTTGTTCACCTTGCAGCGGGACTACTTCTGGCACGGCATGTCGACCGATGTCGTCGGGCACATTCGGGCTTGTCCCGACTGTGCCCGGCAGAAGCCGCCTAAACACCCATATGTTCCACCAGTGCAGTCCATACAGGTGTCCCGCATTAACGAGTTGGTAGCATTAGATATTTTGGGGCCCTTTCCGCCGTCCGCTCGGGGGAATACGTTTTTCCTGGTCGGGGTGGAATACCTTTCCCGCTGGCCGATGGCTTGGCCCTTGCCGGACCAGTCGGCAGCGTCTATTACGGACATGTTCCTGTTTGGTTATGTAATGGACAAAGGGGCGCCGGAAAGGTTGCTTATGGACCAGGGGCGAAATTTTTCTTCTAAATTATTGGCTGAGGTGTGTGCTGCACTGGGGACCAAGAAAATTCGAACCTCTCCCTTCCACCCTCAAACGGATGGCATGGTGGAACGGCTTAATCAGACCCTGTCGGCTATGCTCTGTCACACGGTTAGCGAGAAGCAAGCTGATTGGGATTTGCATATCCCTGGGGTGCTCTCTGCATACAGGATGACGCCTCATGCGTCGACGGGGTACTCACCTTTTTTTTTATGTATGGCCACGAGAATGTGCCGCCGATGGACGTGCAGCTGAGTACAGGGGCGAAGGGTCCTGTTAAGCCTCTTCCGGAGTACATTCGGGACGCCGTTTGTCGCGTGGCGGAGGCACGGGAGGGGGCCAGATTGGCTACGGCTAAGACCCAGGCCCGGAATGAACGTTGTGCTCGGCGCTTGGGTGGGGAATCCCCCTGGCGAGTGGGGGACATGGCCTGGCTGCACTGCCCGCAGGTGCGGGTGGGGACCTCCCCTAAGTTGCACAGACCATGGCAAGGGCCGGTTGTGCTTATTGAGGTGCCTACTCCGCAGTCCGCGTGAGTTCGGTTCGGATCGCGGCGCTGGTATATACATACATCTCGCTTGAAACCCTACGTGGCCCCACAACCGGATGCGTCATCTCCTAACGTTGCCTTGCCGGTGTCTGTTGTGTCCGACGCGCCACCGACTGCGCCTGTTCAACCTGCGAGCGCGCCTGTCGTGCCTTCTACAGATGGACCGGCCGTGACACGGACGGAGACAGTGAGTTCTGCTTCGGGTGGGCCTACCCCGGCGACGGGGACATTGGGCCCCGCCGCCCCTCCAACCCCGCCGCGGACGCATTTGCTGGAGACCCCGGCGACGGGTCTCCCGGGGGTACGGGACTCTGACATTGGCGGGACTCCAACAGCGGCGGGCGGTTCTGATCCCGCCGCTCCTAGAACTCTGTCGCGGTCACGTTCTATGCGGGGACCGCCCCCCGTTCAGGACGGGCCGGCGACCCGCACGCGCTCCAAGTCCCTTTCCTTTCGTTAATTAACCTATTTATTGTTGTTGTGTTGTTGTTGTATAATCTCCGTGTCTTGTTATGTCTGTTGCTGGACTTTTGCTCGCATTATTTTGTTCTGTTGCAGCCGGAGACGGCTGGGTTTTTCTACACGGGGGGGGGGGGTCATGTAATGCGAGCAAAGTCAGGGTCACGTGAGGGGGAGGATATAAGGGGAGAACCGGAAGGGGATCGGGAGTGAAGTCAGGATTGAGAAGGGAGAGGCCACGCGGAGTGCTGGCGAGGAGTGGCGTGATAGCGAGAGGCTGGAGTCATGGCACCGTCGGCCAGCGGTGCGCGTGGAGCAGCGGGGAGACTGCAGAGTGCGCGAGAGCGCACGGGGCAGCGGAGTGGCTGCTGTTAGTGCGGAGTAACGCGGAGCAGCAGGGTGGCTGCGGAGTGTGCGGGAGCACACGGGCAGCGGTGTGGCTGCAGAGGGAAAGCGAGTGGGAGACAACGTGGAGCGCGGAGGCGCAAGGAGGAACAGGTGCAGGTCGGAGCGGAGACATCGCAGGGTGTGAGCAAGAACCCAATAAAGGACACAGAGAACGACATCGCCTGGAAGTCCTTTATTACACTTAGAAGGACAGTGAGCCAGGGAAGTCCCAGGGCCTATTCTGCTGGCCTTCGATCTTCGCTGGTTAAGCTTCGATACTCTGCCCCGAGCCCACCGGCTCCCTGACTTATATAGCAATTCCCCCCCGAGGGGTAGGGCTGTGGGGGATCTCAGCGCTGCCACAGCCCCCCAGGGCTAACCGTTGCGGATGTGGATGTAGGCACCCTTACGCGTGCGGGCGCAAACACCCCTTGTGTGTTTGTTTGTCCTCCCGTAACACCCCTACACAGGTAACAAGCTGAGATTAGGAGCACTCCCTTTAAGATTGTGCTCCTAATCTCAGCTCGTTACCTGTATAAAACACACCTGGGAGCCAAAAATCTTTCTGATTGAGAGGCGGTCAAATACTTATTTCCCTCATTAAAATGCAAATCAATTTATAACATTTTTGACATGCGTTTTTCTGGATTTTGTTGTTGTTATTCTGTCTCTCACTGTTCAAATAAACCCACCATTAAAATTATAGACTGATCATTTCTTTGTCAGTGGGCAAACGTACAAAATCAGCAGGGGATCAAATACTATTTTCCCTCACTGTATCTCTTCCACAAGGAAGGATGGATGCCACCATCGTTACCACTAACGTTGCCCTATATCCTAGACAGTGTGCACTGAATTAAATAATGTATTGTTTGTTGTTGTTGTGTCTGTAAGCACGGGGTGTTGTGGTGCTGTGCCTGGCACCGTAGCTCAAGATGTAAAAGGTCTCAGTGGAGCAGACGGGCGTGCGTCTGTGTGTCGGCGTGGGGAGCGGTAGTCTAGCGGTTAGCGCTATGCTGCGCTACGAACCTGGCAACGCGGGTTCGATTCCTGCTCACGGCCAACACCAGTGACGAATATCTGAATCGGTCCTGGGCCTCCCCTAGGTCGACTCGGCCTCAAATTAGTACCTGGTGTGGTGTGTCAATATCGCCACTGGGGAGACAAAGGCGATCGGACGTGGTGCTGGCCACCCACCAGCTCGTGTACCGTTCCGGCCTTCATAGGTGCTTGCGCCAACAGTCTGTTAAGGCTATACGTAGGATCTTTGTTTTTGTAGGTATGTTTATGTACACGGTAGTGTAGCGGTTAACATACCGCACTACGAACCTAATGACCCGAGTTCGATTCCCGCTCACAGCCATCACCAGTGCCAATTATATAAACCGGTCATGGGCTTCCCCTAGGTCGACTCAGCCTCAAATGAGTACCTGGTGTGGTGTGTAAACATTAGCACTGGGGAGACAAAGGCGGCCGGGCGTGGTGTTGCCCACCCACCCCTGTCGTGTACTTCATCGGTGCTTGCTAATAGCGCTTGCGCCAATAGTTTGTTCCAGGCTATACGGGGATGTTTGTATTGTGTACACGGAGCCACTCATTCACTGAACACTGCCATGTATGATGACGATGGTCAAGAATCGTGACAGGGTGGCAGCCAAGGACTAGAACGAATCCGAGAGGGCGCCCTCTGAGGAGATTAATTGATAAAAAAAAATCAGCTCATGTCCAGGCGCTACACGTGGGTTATTACTCAAGTACTGTGTGTGGTTAATGCAGACTTGATTCCTTGCTAAAGGTTTCTATTTGGTATTTGAACATCTTAATACAACTCCTGCTTTATTACCAGTAAGGGTAAACCCTATTCTTATTCTTTCCTACTTTGATACTTACAAAAAAAGGTCCCATTTTTGGAACTCTACTCGTCGTCCGCCAGCCGATGCAGTCGTCCATTCTACAACTTCCCCAACCTTCACGGTTTTGTTTTGGAAAACGAAACCACGAGGGCTCGGTTAGAGAAGAGAGATTAAAAAAGACAACCCACGCGCCACCCATTTGATGTGTTTGCGATTTAATTTGAAAATAAAGGAAAAATGAAATGAAACGCCAAAACTCCTAGGTACAAACGCTCATTTGTCAAAACTCGCTTTACGCCCGTGAGCACGGCATGTAAAGCCGCGTTTGCACACACGTCTCGTGCCGCGATCTCATCCAAACTTCCAACATTTTTGCTGCCGTTCTCTAAAATGTTGGGGGGGGGGGGGGTAATTGCATTCGCGAACATAATATTTTTTTGGTTTATCACGTAGGCTTTCGCGACCAATATCCATAATAGATGTTTTTGGGTTAGATCACGTAAATATATAAATGTGTCGTTAAAACCCACAACCACCCGACACAGCCAACTAGTAAGGGTTGTCACGTAAACAAAACATGCCAATTCGTCACGAGTACAGCACACCGGTGTGTTGGGGAGCCAAGCCACAACATTTACAATCTGAGTACGACGTTTCGCCAGTAATTACAACTAACTTCATCAGGCGACATCCAGATTTGTGGAGAAGTCTTACTGTTTCGTTCCTTATATAGAGGCGTAGATGTGTTGACCACGCTTCTGCGCTCTTGCACAATGTGGGGGGGGGGGGGAGTGATTACTGAGGCAACGTACATTGTGCATGTCCATTATGCGAGCCCTACCATCCCCGCACAGAAATCTGCTCTTATCAAAACGCTGATTCATCGAGCTAAGGTGTCAGATGGTGTCAGTCTGGAAGTGAAATTCAACATGTTAAAGAAGCACTGCAAATGAACGGTTACAATTATGTACAAATCAACAGGGCATTGACTACCCAAAACCAAATCAAATAACAAGAGCATTGAAACTGCCCAAGTAATGTAAATGATCAAAATATACAGGTAGGAACAATGTTCCACACTGCCCACCAGGGATTAATTGTCTGTCTGTCTGACTGTCTGTCGTGCATTAATAAATATATAATACACACAGCTCTTTGATTGGTGGAGACCTTAGAAACAGCTTTTTGATTGGTGGAGACCTACTGCCGGGTACGGAGAGGGGAGGTGCCTAAGGGAGGAGGGTCAGGGGAGGAGCCTAAGGAAGGGGGGAGTCATGAAAGGGGCCTGGGGGGGGGGGGG
>CM025639.2:11635770-11661972 GCA_014621495.2 Entosphenus tridentatus
CCCCCCCCCTTCCAACCCAGCTTATATATATGCTCCAAGCACGTGTGCTGTTTCATTCAGACGCTGTCGCCTCGACAGACCTGGTTTCACCTGAGGACAGCTGCTTGCGTTGTGGCCGAAACGTCGTGAGAATTATTTTATTATGTTTTATTTGTATTATTGTATTACTTCCCTTCTACGTGACTTTACCGAAAGAACCAAGAAGATGAATCCCTGCAGTCACGAAAACTTTAAATCGAAAAATAAAATAGTTACCATTATATTGTCGGTAATGAACATATGTATGTTGAACTTCTTTTGCACCATACGTAGCCAACCATGCTAAAAGACAAGGCACAACTCTTCAAAGATTCACTCTGGATAAGAGAGTTAATAGTTTCAAGTTGATGAATCATTTTACAAGGCGTGCCTGCAATGTATAGGTGGAGGTAAATGTAACACAAAGGGTCTTTGTTTTTTTTTATTAATTGCTAATTTATAAATCATTACAAACCCCTTACAGTTGGGTCATTAATTTCTATGAACCGATGCACTTAGTCCTCATTTATAAATCTACTTCCTTTCAATGGTAATCATAAGTTTGACGGAAAGGTGAGTTAAATATAAAGCGCGGTCCACATTCTCAAATCGCTCTCAGAATTTAATTCC
Organism: Entosphenus tridentatus; assembly: GCA_014621495.2. NCBI lineage: Eukaryota > Metazoa > Chordata > Hyperoartia > Petromyzontiformes > Petromyzontidae > Entosphenus > Entosphenus tridentatus. The sequence continues at coordinate 11,636,419 of CM025639.2, forward strand.
ACACCTCTGTGCATGAATTCATGAACCCCACCACAAATTCTAGGGAGCTGTAAGTAGTTTGATTTTTAAAAAAACTGTCAGTGGCAATGATGACGGTACGGGAGTGGGAAGGGGGGTATAAGCAGATGAGCAGCCTTGATCCACGAGTTGAGAAGATTGTGTTCCAGCGGCGTAACATTTCTGCACAACGCTTTCGTCCAGTTCCCGACCAGATGTACGCCTTGCTTCTCTGTGTTTATTCTACATTCTGCAGACCTGGGTACAATGCACGTGATGTAGACCTGGGCACAATGTACGTGCTACAGAGCAATGAAACCCCAAGTCACCTGACACAAAGACAAAGATCCCCTGTGTAGTCTTAACAGACTGTTGGGGCAAGTGCTTTTAGCGAGCACCTATGAAGGCCAGCAAGGCACACGAGGGGTGGGTGGTCAGCACCACGTCCGGTCGCCTTTGCCTCCCTCGTGGGCGATGTTTACACTCCGCAACCAGGTACTCATTTGAGGCTGAGGCGCCTTAGGGGATTCCCAGGACCGGTTCAAGTATTGGTCCAATGGTGTCGGCTGTGAGCGGGAATTGAACTCGGGTCGCCGGGGTCGTCGCACGGCGTTGCGCTGACCGCCGTGCGGGTGGCTGCTGGAGACGGCGGCTCCGCGGCTAAGTGCAGAATGGCTGCCATACTTCGCAGTGATTGCCTTAGGGTGTCCGAGGCCTGTGCGGTCATTTTAATTGCTCACATATCCACATCCAGCACGTCAACACTCTGTGTTGATGTCTGTGGGGAGTGGAAGTTTTAGTGCGCTGCGCTACGAACCTGGCGACTCGGGTTCTATTCCCGCTCACGGCCAACACCAGTGAAAGCGATTATCTGAACCTGTCCTGGGCCTCCCCTAGGGCGACTCAGTCTTGAATGAGAACCTGGTGCGGTGTAAATATCGCCACGAGGGAGACAAAGGCGGCAGGGCGTGGTGTTAGCCACCAACCCCCTCGTGTGCCATGCCGGCCTTCATAGGTGCTCGCTAATAGCACTTGCCCCAACAGTGTGTTACAGGCTATACGGGGCATCTTTGTCATAGTGTGAGAGATGCCAGAATCTTTGGCAGACTTAAGCATCACAGAGCGGGATTTTTTGCACACTGCAGAGCCTCGCTGCAATGTGCAATAGATGGGGGGGGGGGGAGAGCACTCCCCCCCCCACCCCCGAGCGTTTGCAGCGCCGAGACGGCGCTACGAAATATGAATTATTTGCCAGGAACCGTGGGGATGGGGGGTTGGGAAGGGGTGGGGAAACATTTCACCTCTGGCTCTGCTGTGACGCCACACCCTCCATGATCTCCGGTCCCCCGTGCCGAACGCCTCTGTAGGGGACCGCAGAGCCACGTGCAGCGGCGATGGCTCCTGGGCGAATGGCGGGCGATGCTTGTTCTGCTGCTGCTGTTTTCTGCAAATACGGATGTCGTGCAAAAGAAACCCGATTGAATAAAATTCCACGCTTATTGACGTTACAGCCTCGGTTTAATTTGCTGATGACAAAGGCAATAGGGAAGTGGCTTTGTTGTGAATTGTTAGTTTAGAAAATAGCTTGTATAAACCTCAGAATAATGTAATAATAATTCAGTTTAATAATGCACATTCCATCCTATGATCCCAATGTGCAGCATGTAGTCTGCAAGGTGATTTCCAATAATTTCGTAGCGTGTGTGCTTGACACAATTTTATATATCGTGCTAAATGTTGTGCCCAATAAACGGTGTTGCATGGTTGGCTCGGTAACCCGTTCACTTGGTGGGAAACGCAACACGCATTTCCAGCGGCGAGCGTGAAAGCCACTCCGATGCGCACACCAAGCCCGCCTTGCCGGCAGAATGCAACAAATATACGCACTCCGTTCTGTAATTTGCCAAGAAACGTCTTTAAATCAGTCACATCAAAGATAATACATCCATTTGGCAAAAAGGAATAATAAACCCAGTGGAATTTCCACAGGGGCTCATTTTATCGTAATGTTTATAATGCACAGGAATGGATATGATCTAATTATATTTGTAATTAACTGGGACTTGGAAGTGACAGTTGAATAATGGGAAAGGCTGTGCAGAGTATTTATCTGGCGTTACCTCTCAACCTTTTATGAAGTGATAATGAGGTGTGTCCCAGACTCCGGTGTATTTTGAATGTAATCAGCGAAGACATTCTTTGCTAATTAGGGAGGCAAGAGTGATGGGGGCATAAAGGATTGGCAACTAACAAAGGACATCTGCCAAATTAATTATCGTACTTTCCCCACCATGACATTAGAATTCTGTGTGCCAAATCCTCAGTCTTAAAGCACAACTTTTAATCATTACATTTTAAAATGCAGAATACAAATCGCATCACTGCTGTGAGCTTCTCGCCGCGGTTGAATGTCTCGCCGTTCTACTCTTGCATACGGCAATATGGTTCAGGAGCTGTAGATGCCAATGTCGGGTTCTGATAGCCACGCAGAAAGGGCTTCAGAAGAGAGATTCCTTGTAGTTTTGCTCTTCCTCCTCCGTTGAAGGAGTGCAGCTTGCGGTGGTTTACTCTATGGTTCACAGTTTGGGTTGCATGACCACAGTCGCACTCCAGTCGTTTGTCTTTGATTAACCACTAGTGAAGAATACTCTTAGGTTTTTTTCGGTAAAGTCACGTAGGTAAAAATAATAATAAATAAAAATAGAAATAATAATAGAAATAAAATAATAAATCACGACGTTCATCAGGTGTAAAAAGGCACAGCAAAATAACTAGTGAGAGTTATTTGTGATGGGACAGTATTATATAGGGTAAGAGGAGGGGGGAGGAGCCAAGGAGGACGGGTGCAGGGTGGGGGGGTTGGAGTGTGGGTGGAGCCAGGAAGGTGAAGGTGATCCTAGAGTTGAGGGGGGGGGCTTGTCTGAATGCGGGGCTAAAAGAGAACAATGGTGCACATCGGCTCATGGTTGTGGCCGGTGTTAGCTGATAATAAGCATAAAAGTAAGCAATACTGGTAAATGCTGGGGATGTCAACACTTGGTAAAGTAGAATAGTACCTGTCAGATAAGATGGTACAAATATGTGTAGTTAAATCTTTTTACATGGTTAATTACATCTTTCCAACGATTTATCAGTTTGTACCCATCATCACGGTTGAAGTTATGTCTGTGTTTGTATATCTGGATGGCTTCGTGTACAAACCTCTGATGATAGCCAGAAGGTTTGCAGAGCACCTTGGTCTCGGAAAAGACAATCTCATGAGAACCCACAGCGCCGTAGCAATGATCGGCAACGGCGGAAGACTCAATTTTGCCGTGTTTCAGATCTGACTTGTGCTCGCGGACACGATCAGAGATATGACGTTTCGTTTCCCCAATGTAACAATCACAACAGCTGCAACTCAGTTTATAGACTCCAGGGTATTGCAAGTCAGGAATGACATCCTTCACAGATGGAATTAGATCACGGATTTTTTGTACTGTACTGAATCGGACTTGGATCTTATGTTTGTGAAGAAGATTGCGTACGCATCGGCCCGTTGGTGTTCTGGCTCGTTTGATGGTTACACCACCGGTGTCTACGAGGAATGTCAAAGCCAAGGGGGTCACGACGTTTGTGTTTTGAATGCGGCATCTATTTTGGATGTCCGTGTTGTTCCCCTGTGTTCGCTAGCAGTGGTCTTTGGGCTCTGGGTGAGATTCTCGGATGAGGGGGCGGCTATTCTGGACGTCCACGTTGTTCCGCTGTGATTGCCAGGGTGAGATTCTAGGATGGTGACAGCGTGATCCCAGAAGGGGGATCAGGACTTGAGTCAGTGGTGGGTTACATTGTTGTTGTCTTGCTGATTAAAGAGGGTGACTCCTGTTTCCCACGATTATTCGTGATCCCAGCCAGCTGCCCCAGCAGACCCACCTCTCTCTCTGCCCCCCCCCTCTCTCTCTATTTAAGGCCTCGACACAGAGGCATTGGGTCTCTGTGTGTCTATGTTGTGTGTCTCTTTTTGTGTCTCTGTGTTGTCTCTCTCTGCTTGTGTGTCTGTCTGTGTGTCTCCGTGTCTGTGTTTTGTCTCTCTCTCAAATTTAGTTCTACCTGATGACGATTGCTTGTGTTGCAATCGAAACGTCGTATTCTATTATTTTATTTATTTTATTTCTACGTGACTTTACCGAAATAACCAAAGAGTAATTCCTGCAGTCACGAAAGCTTCAAATCAAGTTTGAATCACCTCCACGGGGAGGATGTAAGTTTGTTTTCTCTCTCTGTGTGTCTCTGTTTGTCAAATTTCACACTTAAGTTCAAATTTAGCAATCTTTAGAGATTATAATCAACCAGGCTATGCGTTAACTATGTTAGCCGACTCTCTGTGTTGCATTGCATTACATTTCCAAAAAATGTGCTAAGTTTGTTTTCTCAAACGGCCTATTTCCCTCTCTCTAAAATATACCAGGCTCGCATAGGTCCCTTCGCTCTTTCGCTTCCCCGGCCGCTTCGGGGTGGATTTCCACACATCTCTCTGCGTGTCTCTGTTTGTCAAATTTCACACTTAACTTCTAATTTTAGCAATCTTTGGATATTGTAATCAACCAGGCTATGCGTTAACTGTGTGTTAACCGACTCTATGTGTTGCATTGCATTACATTTCCAAAAAAATTGCTCAATTTTGTTTTCTCAAACTGCCTATTTGTCTCTCTAAAATTGACCAGGCTCTCATAGGTCTATTCACTCTTTTTCTCCCTCGGTCGCTTCAGGGTGGATTTCCACACAACTCTCACTAAAATGTCCCAGTCTTGTTGAGTATTTCAGTGACATGCTAATTTTTCTGCTCCAGCAGCTGCTCCAGCAGACCCACCTCTCTCTCTCTGCTCCACCCCCCCTGTCTCTCTATTTAAGGCATCGACACAGAGGCATACTGATGGTGGGGCCAGCCATGGGTAGCTCACTCCTCTGTTCCATTGTCTTGAATGCAGGGTGGTGACCCACAGAGATATCTGTGAGACTCTGCTCTTGTAGACTGTGAGGTTGCCTGCAGAGAGCAATACGTTGGGCAGGTACCTGGCATATCTGTCTTGAGGTTCGATTGTTCTTGCGTGTGTCAGTTTCATCCAGACTGTTTGGTTTTCCACCACAAATGTAAACATATCTGCACTTTGGCACATATCTGAGGTTTCCACAGCCTTGATTTAAATTCATATTTTCACTTTATTCGGGTTTGACTGGCATTGCGTGGCTTTATATCACCAGCTGTTGCTTAAGTCGCCCGTCCGTCCATCCTCTCTCTGTAGACCCACAAGGGCAAAGAGCCAATTAGGAGAGGCAATATAACATCGTGGTGAACAATACCGTTGAGTACAACTATTTACCGATCGTAACTCTGTTCAGCCGCTTTATGTAGACAGCTGGCCAGCGCAGTAGCAGCAGTGACAAGACAAGACAAAGATCCCCCATATAACTTTTAACAGACTGTTAGGGCAAGTGTTGTTAGCGAGTAGCGCCTATGAAGGCCGGCACGCACACGACGGGGTGTGTGGCCAGCACCACACCTTTGTCTCCCCAGTGGCGATGTTTACACCGCACCAGGTTCTCATTTTAGGCTGAATCGCCCTTGGGGAGGCTCAGGACCGTTTTAGATAATCGCTACTTGTGTTGGCCATGAGCAGGAACCGAACTCATGTAGCCGAGTTCAAAGTGCAGCGCGCTAGCCACTGTTGCACTGCTCCGTAGTGACACATATGCAGCAACAACAACAACTGCCATTTGCCACTAAGTGGTGGTGAAGTCAGCCATGGTGCTTGTGCCAGGATATGTGGACTATGAGCCCACGTGAAGTGTCGAAGGCTCCGGTTTGTTGTTGTGAGCATCGCTCCTTCGCCCTCAGTTATTTATGGAGGGCGACTGCCTCCAACTATAGAGTAGCGTTTTTCATGATCCTCCTCCAAAGAGGCCGATCTTGACACCGCTGGTACCAGTCATCAACAAGTCCACTCAGCTCCACTTCCTCCTGTGCCACATCACTCTATCGCTTCTCTAGCCTGTACCAAGCCCGTTTAGCCCTCTCTATCTGGCCAAACAAAAGCTGTTTGGGCATGCAGTGGCTGGGCCTGCGGTCTACATGACCCAGCCAATGCAGCCTTGCCTACTATTGGTGCTCACCAATGGGGCTGTGTCCCATCAATTGGCACGGTTGGCGACATACGGTGCTAAATAAGTTTAACATTCATACATACATACTTCTCCAGATCATTTAAGGATTTGTGAGCTCTTCACACAATCCAGCCTGGTTAAACCCAGGATGAATCGTAGGCAGGCCAATCTGAATGTTTCTAACCAGCGCAGATGTTCCATTAGAGGGGTCTACATTTCGCAAGCATAAACAAGAGAGGACAAACCTGTGACCGAGATGTCCCGAAGCTTCAGGTGGAGCGACAGACCAGGTAGCTTCCACACAGCAATATGCAACCGATGAAAATATAATGCCACCCAAATGATTCGGAGTGAGACCTCTGCTGTCAAACCGTAGCTAGTCATGAGCACACTGCCCAGGTATGGAAACCTCTCCACTTGCTTCACAACTGCCCCATCACCAATGGCGAGTTGAGGGGATGGAGTATTTTATGACACAACATACCCAGGCAGGTGCTTAGTTGTGGTGGGGCTGATGGTATCGAATATTTGGCTGCCACTTCGTTGAGCTATGATTTGTGGCCAGGTTGCTTCTGAAAAAATATATAGCTCAGTGGGCCTTACCTGGTAAAATAAAAAATTGAAAAGACCTCACCATGTTCAGCAGCAGCACCTTTTAATTCATTCTTGAGTGCGCAGCAATCACCAGATCATCACCATACATAACATGCTCAACCAGTAGGGAAGCCATCCTTCGACAGCACCCAGGCATCGATTAGCCTCCCACTATATCTGTGCCAGATGGAAATTCCTGCAGTACAGCCATGGAAGGCTTCTAGAACTACGTGGTCGAAAAATATGTGAAATAATGTAGGAGTCGGAGGACATCCCCATTACACCACGAGGTGAAGAGGGAATGCCTCTTGACTCCTGGCCACGTAGCTTTACCTGAGGTTTGCCCACCATCATGAAGGTCCAAAATGATTGTGAGCAAAGAGTCAGGGACTCCAAAAGCACGAAGAACAGCCCAAAGCCCAGTCCTATTGATGATATCATAGGCCTTGACCAGGTCAATAAAGCAGAGATTTAGGTCCTGCTGGAATTCCCTACACCTCTTCTGTAGCAGACAGATAATATGGCGTCTGTGCAGGACCACCCTGGCCTGAAACCATATCGGGGCTCAGCAAGCTTTTCCTCAGGGTTCCTGGAAAAGCGATGTTGAATAATCCTTGCCCCAGGACCTTTTCTAGTAAACTGAGGAGTGAGACGCCCCTGTGGTTGTTACAGTCTGTGCTTCCTTCCAATCCTGCATAACCTGTCCAGTGGTCCAGACTGTTGTAATGGTGTCATAGAGGGCAGTCTTCACACAAACGCCACCCTTTGTCAGCAGTTCACTTGGGAGATAATCTCTGCCTGCTGCTTTTCCTGGTCTCAGACTCTGGATCGCCTTCCGTACTTCCATAACAGATGGCATCTCAGCCACCCACTCATAGGGAGTGACTATTTCTTCCAATATTTGAAGCACGGCAGCCCCAGCAGGGTCATCCCCACCTTGCCTTATGATGTTTTCTGGGCTGAAGGATTTTTCTTCACCCAATACCTCACAGAAATGCTCAGCAAACCTGTTCCTGGGGGTCGGAGATCGGATCACCGTTTTTCTCCGAAGGATGGTGAAAGGTGTGGCGCTGAAAGTGACTTTTTATGGAATTAAAGAGTGATTTATGATCTCGGGCTACTGAGGCAGATTCCATCTCCTCACTAACCTGCAACCACCACTCATCCTTGCAGCGCTGCACGGCTTTCCGAACCTCCGAGCGAAGGCAGCTGTCAGCCTCCTCATTCTCTGAAGTGGGGTGTTGTCGACGGTGGGAGTGAGCCTGTCACTTTCTCTCAGCCAGCTGGAACACCTCCTCTGTCAGCCAATGTCTCAGGGGAGGTTTGAATGGCGTTCCCAAAGCAGCCATTGCAAGATGCATTAGCCATAGTCCTGAACTTTACCTATTTCCCCTCGCCATTAGGAAAAGTGTGGGAAAATTCCAACCCTAATGATGAAATTCTCGCTTGCAACTTTCATCAACTAGCTGAAACCAGGCCACTGTGGGCTTTAATGTAATATTTGGTGGATAGCCACTACCGCAGTGGAATAATGGTAAGCACATTTTACAGATGACAAGCCAATAGTCAGTGGGCAGATCAGCTCCACAGCAGGTCCTGGCATCAAGAATATGTTCCCACATCCGCTGTTCCATCAGCAGATGTTCTTGCTTGGGACCCGGCGTGCATCCATGATGTTGCATAGATTCTCCGATGCCGGAACAGCGTGGTTGGTAAATACAGGCCCATGGGCTGCACAGAAGTCTAGCAGCCTACTACTACCGTTTTTATTGAGCTGATCTGGCCCATGCCTTGCAGTCACTCCACCGCAACACAGCAACACACCTGCAGTGATACAAAGACAAAGTTATTCGGTGTAACCTTAAGAGACTGCTGGAGCAAGTGCTGTTAGCGAGCACCTATGCTTGGTCGGCACGGCACACGAGGGGGTGGGTGGCCAGCACTATGCACGGACGCCTTTGTCTCCCCAGTGGCGAAGTTTACACACCATACCAGGTACTCATTTGAGGCTGAGTCGACCTAGGGAAGGCCCAGGATCTCAGATAATCGTCACTGGTGTTGGTTGTGAGCAGTAATCGAACGCGGGCTGCCGGGTTCGTAGCGCAGCACGCTAACCGCTACACTACCGCTCCCCAAAACAACCGCCTTTTGCCACTAAGTGGTGGTGACGTCACCACAGTGCTTGTGCCAGGCTATGTGTACGTTAAGGCCACGTGAAGTGTCGAACGCCCACTGGCAGGAGGTCACGGGGCAGACCCAGGTGCCATGGGTCGACTGACTAAGATGACTGTCCGATGCACCACCTGTGCCGCCTACTACCGCTCCCCACATGCAGTGACACACACTGTGGCACACATGACAAGAGCACAGTAGAATGCAGAGCAGCATCAGCAGACTGTCAGACGGCAGCAGAAGCAGAAGCAGTGCAGTTCGCGAAGCCTTATCTGGCGTCAGATTCGCCTGGTATACTGCAGGCTTATTTCATTCTAGTGGGGCTTGGTGTTCATGGGGAGCTTGTGTGTGACTCAGATATAGTTGAAACTCATCTAAAGTTGAAAGCACCTGCATTTTGGGCTTTGTGTGTTTATTTTGTTTTTCCTTCCCCCCTGCACCTGCGATTATCACGGTTGGCTACGTACAGTGCGAAAGAAGTTCAACATACATACACATACCAGGCCAAGCAAGATTGTTTTTAATTTTGAACGGAGTTTAAATATTTCTGGGTAAGCATCTGTTAATGGACTTTATTGTAGAAAGATTGCATGCCATGCAAGCTGACTTAAAACTAAGCCATTCTTAAACCATTGAGACTTATGTTAACAATGAACATGTCTCCTCACATTTTATACACGATTAATATTCTCACTAAACATAACTTTCCAACATTGTATTACTTGTGAGACTTAAGCAATTACGTTTGCGCAATGTACGAATTTAAATATTCGCACATTTGACAAAAAATTCCAAATGTATTTTATTGGCACGAAATCTACCTTGGTAATTGGATGGCGATCATCGATGCAAATACAGGGTGTTTAAAAAAGATGGACCCAATTTAAAAGCAGTATATTTCACGATGGGAACATGTTACAATTACACAAAAAGTTACAAACGGTTTCATGAGTTATTAAGTTTTACTAACCATTTTATAAATGCTATATGTGCCCTCCACTTGCTGTACTGACAACAGGTAGTTGAATTCGTACCAAACGCCTCTCTTTTCACGTTTTCCTCTGAGGTGCCTGGTCGCTCTGTGCTCGTCCCCTTACATAAACAGCCTGTTTCCTCAAATTGTCGGTACCAACGACGAATGCTCTTTGACATTGGCGGATCAATGCCCAAACGCTGTTGAAACGCACGCTGCACCGCAATTACGGAGTCAGTCTTGCTGAACTGCAGAACGCAAAACGCCTTGTGAATGACTGAGGCTAGGGGCTGTTTGTGCGCTGGGAGAGGCATCTAGTGGTAATCATTTGAAACGCTATGCCCCGCCCTTTCAATTGGTAAGAGTTTCATTCATGGGCGGTTCGTGGTTGCAGAGATATAGCGATTTAAAAACGGGTCCATCTTTTTAAAACGCCCTGTAATTTGTGTGTCCAGGCATCCGGTAAGTGGGGGGTGGGATGTTACCAACCTTTAAGAAAACTCCACTTCCCAGGAGACTGGGATCCACTTCGCTAGACGCTCAATAAGAGACAATGCATTACCTTTTTAGCGTTAACCTACACGCGTTAAGCCAGCCGGTGCTGGCACCCTTTGCGAAATCCACGTCGGCTTTGTCGGCTCCTTCGATGCAAGTCGACAGGCTTACGGCTCTTGCCGGGTGCAAAGCAAAGTGAGCATCGTCCCTTTACGAGCCGTTTTTGATCTAAAAAGAAATGGTGAAAATTGAAATGTTTTTTTTTTCAAAGTTTGACACGTCCTATTCCATCCCGCCCCTAGCCTGCTGGATGCTCAATTGAGACTCTGATTGGGACAGCGCCATTACATTGCCATGGTATGAACAAAACTCGCGTCTTTTGGGATAAAAAAAACATCGGGCAAAATTGCTTTGCCCACGTGATTTGCTGATTGCAAATGTCTGGTAAGATTGAGACAAATATGATGCTGAAAATCCACTCTCTGGCATATGTATAGTGAGGGAAAAAAGTATTTGATCCCCTGCTGATTTTGTACATTTTCTCACTGACAAATAAATGATCAGTCTATAATTTTAATGGTAGGTTTATTTGAACAGTGAGAGACAGAATAACAACAACAAAATTCGTAAAAACGCATGTCCCTCTGCAAAACATGACAGTACTTGGTGGCAAAACCCTTGTTGGCAATCACAGAGGTCCGACGTTTCTTGTAGTTGGCCACCAGGTTTGCACACATCTCAGGAGGGATGTTGTCCCACTCCTCTTTGCGGATCTTCTCCAAGTCATTAAGGTTTTGAGGCTGACGTTTGGCAACTCGAACCTTCAGCTCCCTCCACAGATTTTCTATGGGATTAAGGTCTGGAGACTGGCTAGGCCACTCCAGGACCTGAATGTGCATCTTCTAGAGCCACTCCTTTGTTGCCTTGCCCGTGTGTTTTGGGTCATTGTCATGCTGGAATACCCATCCACGACCCATTTTCAATGCCCAAGCTGAGGGAAGGAGGTTCTCACCCAAGATTTGACGGTACATGGCCCCGTCCATCGTCCCTTTGATGCAGTGAAGTTGTCCTGTCCCCTTAGCAGAAAAACACCCTCAAATCATAATGTTTCCACCTCCATGTTTGACGGTGGGGATGGTGTTCTTGGGGTCATAGGCAGCATTCCTCCTCCTCCAAACACGGCGAGTTGAGTTGATGCCAAAGAGCTCCATTTTGGTCTCATCTGACCACAAAACTTTCACCCAGTTGTCCTCAGAATCATTCAGATGTTCATTGGCAAACTTCAGACGGGCATGTATATGTGCTTTCTTGAGCAGGGAGACCTTGCGGGCGCTGCAGGATTTCAGTCCTTCACGGCGTAGTGTGTTACCAACTGTTTTCTTCGTGACTATGGTCCCAGCTGCCTTGAGATCATTGACAAGATCCCCCCGTGTAGTTCTGGGCTGATTCCTCACCGTTCTCATGATAATTGCAACTCCACGAGGTGAGATCTTGCATGGAGCCCCAGGCCGAGGGAGATTGACAGTTCTTTTGTGTTTCTTCCATTTGCGAATAATCGCACCAACTGTTGTCACCTTCTCACCAAGCTGCTTGGCGATGGTCTTGTAGCCCATTCCAGCCTTGTGTAGGTCTACAATCTTATCTCTGACATCCTTGGAGAGCTCTTTGGTCTTGGCCATAGTGGAGAGTTTGGAATCTGATTGATTGATTGCTTCTGTGAACAGGTGTCTTTTATACAGGTAACAAGCTGAGGTTAGGAGCACTCCCTTTAAGAGTGTGCTCCTAATCTCAGCTCGTTACCTGTATAAAATACACCTGGGAGCCAGAAATCTTTCTGATTGAGAGGCGGTCAAATACTTATTTCCCTCATTAAAATGCAAATCAATTTATAACATTTTTGACATGCGTTTTTCTGGATTTTGTTGTTGTTATTCCGTCTCTCACTGTTCAAATAAACCTACCATTAAAATTATAGACTGATCATTTCTTTGTCAGTGGGCAAATGTACAAAATCAGCAGGGGATCAAATACTTTTTTCCCTCACTGTAGTTACTATCATTCCATTCTGGCTGAACTTTGGTTGCAGGTGAAGTTGAACATCAACGTGCTCGATGTAAATTGTGACACCCGCCACGGAGATGGAGCAATGGGATTGGCTCGTGTGTGGGAGCCAGTTGGAATGTGGCATTCAGCAGTGGATTGATCATGGCTGGCGATGATTATGATAGTCGCAGTGACATTCTACCAGAAATTTTTATTTTCATGCTTCGAGCATCTTTTAAAATCTGGCAAGTGGAATCACTCAAACATATCTCATAAAATAGAAATACGCTCTTGCAGGGATACTGTACATATCAACACTGCCCTGCGTGCTGAGCAGTGCAAGTCAGGCCAAGCATTCTTCAGCCTATTTTACTGTCCATGAAGTCCAACACAAATATATTGTGTCAGCGGTGATCACTAGAAATTATCTTTACATGCCATCGAGTACAATGCCGTTTATATGCATGCATAAATATTCGTTATATATTCATTGTCTTGTGAGTTAACTAGCAATAGGCTTCACCACAGTAGTGGAGGTCATTTATTTTACATCTGCCAGAGCAATCTCAGCAAGGTTTTTTTACGTGACTTTACCAAAAGACCCAAAGAATATGAATTCCTGCAGTCACAAAAGCTTTAAGTCAAGATTTATTTGGTTAACTTGTTTGTAAATCCCTAAGAAAAGTCTGATCATCATACCTGTCAACCCCTTATCAGTGCCCTACCTTATTACAGACCCATTCAGATCTGATTGTCACACCGTGCCCCTTATAAATATCAACGTTCATCCTACAAAGTTCCATCACAAGGAAGAAACACAAACAGACACATCTTATTTGCCCGTATTGAAACGACTGGATGCCGTGTGGACCTGAAAACTCAATGTCCCTGGACAAAAATACTGATAGACCTTATGGGTGGACAGCTATGCATCATATTATCTCGCTATTTGCACACAAAGACACAAATACCCCGTATAGCCTGTAACAGACTGTGTGGAGAAAATGCTGTTAGCGAGTCGCGCCTATGAAGGAGCCGGCACAGCACACGGAGGGGGTGGGTGGCCAGAACCACGCCCGACCGCCTTTGTCTCTCCAGTGGCGATTTTTACATACCAAACCCGGTACTCATTTGAGGCTGAGTCGATCTAGGGGAGGCTCAGGACCAGTACAGACAATCGTCGCTGGTCTTGGTGGCCGGCCATGAGCGGGAATCGAACTCGGGTCGCCGGGTTTGTAGCGCATCGCGGTCACTGCTACTATCTATTTATAGACAACAACAACCGCCATTCGCTACTAAGTGGCGGTGACGTCACCACGGCACTTGTGCCAGGCTATGTGCACGTTGAGGCCACGTGAAGTGTCGAACGCCCGCTGGCAGGAGGTCATGGGACAGACCCAGGTGCTATGGGTCGACCGACTGAGATAAGTGGCCGATGCACCAGCTGTGCCCCCTTCTGAGAATCAGGGTTTTATTCGCCATGAAAGTTCGCACAGACAAGGAATTTACATTGGCAGGAAGGTTCATACATTCAACATATAGGAATCTTAAACCTTAAATAAGTGGTGTACAAGTCTAACTGTACTAAAGGTACAAAGTCTAACTAATACTAAGGGGCTAAAGTATGTAAACAATTGAATAAAATAAAATATAAAATTGCTATAAAATACAATATAAAAATACAAATATGGTAACATAGTGTAAATATGTCAAGGTGGCATTGTGCAGATAAAGTGCTAAAGTCAGTGTGAGCCCTTGGCCTTGTTGAAGAGACCAGCAGCGGATGGGAATAAACTGTTTTTGTGGCGTGAGGTTTTGGTCCTGATGGACCGCAGCCTTCTGCCGGAGGGCAGTAGCTGGAACAGAGAGTGTCCAGGGTGGGAGGAGTCGGCCACTATCTTCCTTGCTCGCCTCAGGGTCCTCGAGGTGTGCAGGTCCTCGAGGGTAGGCAGATTGCAGCAATCACCTTCTCAGCAGTGCGGATGATACGCTGCAGTCTGCTCTTGTCCTTGGCAGTGGCAGTAGCGTACCAGATGGTGATGGAGGAGGTGAGGATGGACTCAATGATGGCTGTGTAGAAGTGCACCATCATTGTCTTTGGCAGGTCGAATTTCTTCAGCTGCCGTAGGAAATAAATCCTCTGTTGTGCTCTCTTCATGAGGGAGCTGATGTTCAGCTACCACTTTAGGTCCTGGGAGAGGATAGTGCCCAGGAAGCAGAAGGACTCCACAGTGTTGACTGGGGAGTCACACATGGTGATGGGGGTGAGTGGGGCTGTATTCTTCCTGAAGTCCACAACCATCTCCACTGTCTTAAGAGCATTGAGCTCTAAGTTGTTCTGGCTACACCAGGTCACCAGGTTGTTAGCTTCCCACCTATAGTCAGACTCAGCCCCACCAGAGATTAGCTCAATGAGGGTGGTGTCGTCCGCAAACTTCAAGAGTTTGACGGACGGATGACTGGAGGTGCAGCTGTTGGTGTACAGGGAGAAGAGCAGAGGGGAAAGGACGCAGCCCTGAGGAGATTTGGTGCTGATGGACCGGGAGTCAGAGACTTGTGTTCCCAGCTTAACGCACTGCTTCCTGTCAGACATGAAGTCTGTGATCCACCTGCAGGTGGAGTCGGGCACGTTCAGCTGGGAGAGCTTGTCCTGAAGCAGGGCAGAGATGATGGTGTTGAAAGCAGAGCTGAAGTCCACAAACAGGATCCTGGCGTAGGTTTCTGGGGAGTCCAGGTGCTGTAGGATGAAGTGGAGGGCCATGTTAACTGCATCATCCACAGACCTGTTGGATCTGTAGGCAAATTTCAGGGGGTCCAGGAGAGGGTCTGTGATGGCTTTGAGGTGTGCCAGCACCAGGCGCTCAAAATACTTCATTACCACAGAGGTTAGGACAACGGGTCTGTAATCATTAAGTCCTGTTGGCCTTGGCTTTTTGGGCACAGGGATGATGGTGGAGGACTTGAGACAGGCTGGTACATGGCATGTCTCCAGGGAGGTGTTGAAGATGTTGGTGAACACCGGAGACAGCTGGTCAGCGCAGTGCTTGAGGGTCGCTGGAGAGACAGATTCCAGCCCAGCTGTTTTGCGGGGGTTCTGCCTCTTGAAAAGTATGTTAACCTCTCCCTCCTGAATGGAGAGAGTCGTCTCTGTAGTAGGGGAGAGGGGGAGGCATCTTGGGTGGGAAGGGGTAGTTCAGGACAGTCCAATTGTCTTTCAAATCTGCAGTAGAACTCGTTCAGGTCGTTGGCCAGGCGGGAGTCGTTAGTGGTGTGGGGGGCTTTGGGCTTGTAGTTGGTGATCTGCCTGAGCCCTCTCCAGACAGAAGCAGAGTCGTTAGCAGAGAACTGGTGTTTTAGTCTCTCTGAGTACAGTGGTTTAGCCTCTCTCACCGCCTTGCTAAACCTGTTCTTCGACTCCTTGAATCTGTCTCTATCCCCACTCCTAAACGCTTCCTCCTTCTCTAACCTCAAGCTTCTGAGCTTTGCTTAGAACCAGGGCTTGTTGTTGTTGAAGTTCACCCTGGTGTGTGTTGGAATACAGCAGTCCTCACAGAAGCTGATGTACGACGTCACAGCCTCTGTGAGTTCATCCAGACTATTGGTAGCAGTCGTGAACATATCCCAGTCAGTACAGTCCAAGCACACCCGCAGATCCTCCATAGCCTCACTGGTCCACTGTTTAGATGTCCTCACAGCAGGTTTACAGAGCTTTAGTTTCTGCCTGTATGCAGGAATCAGGTGGACCATGGTATGGTCAGAGTGTCCCAGTGCTGCTCGGGGAATGGCGTGGTAGGCTCTACTGACTGTAGTGTAGCAGTGATCCAGAGTGTTCCCTTCTCTGGTAGGGCATTTGATGAATTGTCTGTATTTGGGGAGTTCGTGGCTGAGATTACCTTTGTTAAAGTCGCTGAGTACGATAACCAGGGAATCCGGATTTGCTCGCTCCACACTCAGAATCTGGTCGGCAAGCATGTGTTCTCTTTAACCTGAGGACCCGGCGGCAAATAAACTCCGACCAAAATGAGCGACGCGAACTCGCGAGGCGAGTAGAAAGGTTTACAGTATTATAAAAAATGATTCCAGGTCCGGAGAACAATGTTGCAGAATCACTGTGACATCTACACACCAGCCACTGTTAGTGTAAACATAAATACCACCGCCTTTCGTCTTGCCGGAGAGTGCTATGTCCCGATCCGATCTTATGAGTTGGAAGCCTGCCAGTTGTAACGCAGTCTCCGGGATCAAATCACACAGCCATGTCTCCGTGAAGTACAAAACAGAAGATGAAAGAAAGTCTCTGTTTTTCACCATCAGTAGCTGAAGTTCGTCCATTTTGTTGACAGTGAACGTACGTTGGAGAGGAAAAAGCTTGGAAGCACTGTTCGGATCCCGCGTCTGCGTAGCCGTACGAGAGCCCCCGACCATTACCCCTTCGGCGGCGTTTCGTTGCTTGAGCCAAAGCCTAGCGCAGCTTTGACTAGAATGCCCACTAATTCTGCCGCTGGAAGCAGAAAAATGGGAAATAAATCCACAGGAGTTGTTTCCCTGATGTTTAGAACTTCGTCTCTTGTTAGAGAACACCGAAAATATTGGCAGAACACTGAATTAACAGACAAAACAAGACAAAATAGGGCGCACTGACCGGCCGAGGCTGCCATCATCGGCGCCATCTTGTGTGCCAACTTGCTGTGTTTTAGCCACCCGGCGCTCCGCTTGTTGTTGTGAGCGTCGCTCCTCTGCCCTCCATTGTTGATAGATGGCGACTGCCTCCAACTGCCCAGCAGCGTCCTTCATGAGCCTCCTCCACAGAGGCCGATCTTGACACACACACGTAAATACGCACTGCATTTACAGAGCCTGCAAAAACCTCAATGGAACTCGCCTTGCTGGCACACTCAACGCGTTGCACAAACAGCAGCAGTAACAGCAGGTTATCTGTGTGAGTGTATGGGTCTCTGTGGAAGTCTATTGGTCTCTGTGGGAGGCTATAGGTCTCTGTGCGAGTCTATGTGTATATATGTTTAACTTCTTTCGCACCGTACGTAGCCAACTGTGCTAATCGGAGGTGCGGGGGGGGGGTAAAGACAACAACTCTAAGCACAACAATCAACAGCTTTAAAGAAATGGGTGTTCACCCATGTAAGTGACCTTCCCCATATACACAGCTAAAACTATAACTTCAAAGGATAACCTCAATTCACTTAGCCCAAAGTGTAGGGTTTCATTAATTTCACCAACCCCGCATTTCACCAACATGCATTGACCGGCGTGGTGAAGTATGGTCAAACAACCCCCGTGGATCGACATCCAGCAGTTACTTGACAAGTGGCCAATATGCGCGCATTATTAATCCTGCGGAATGCTAACATTTGTGGCAATACGTGCCGAGTATTTTTGTGCGGAACACGCTTAAAAGTGTAACCATTGCATTGGTATTGTACGGTTATGCATTGGCAACTTACAACACCAGGCAGCCATGGGAAAACACCTCCATACACGTTGATCCAATGATGAGCATGCTAATCACAAGGCTGCCCACCATAACATTTGGAATGTTTACGAGAGACGGAGAATGCATAGCATGAAACGTGAATACTACTTTCACACACGCATGGGTAGCCCCAACCGTGCTAATCGCTGTGAACCCACGCAAGCATGCACGGTGCGTGCGTCTGCTCTGTGCGCTCGAAGGTGGCTTGTAGCTGGAGACACGGAATCCTGTCCGTACACAATTGGTATGCAGACAAAGCCGTCGCCTGTCCAAACTGCGCGCCCACAACACACCGTGCTCCCTGACGCTTGTTTGTAGACCTGAGAGCTGTCAGGGATTAATATGATATCCAGATGAACCGTCAAGAACCCTACTCCCAGAATCCATAGCGTAATTGGTAGTGAATGTGTATTACTGGTGTGAGATCACGAGCCTCATTGATCAAGACGACCAAGGAATCCGTGTTAGACAGGACCAGCCCGGCGCAATGCAATCGCTAAGGTGTGTGCAAAGCTGCCAGGTGAACATGCCAATGTCAACGTTTGGCGTCGGAGAGTCAGAGGTTGGTTGATTTTTACTAGGTAACGTGGGCTGTGTTTTACACGACCCACCTGGTCATGATGGCTCTTGCCAGAGATGGGTCGACGCTCCTCACCAGACTAACAACGTATCCCAGTGCCCAGCCCGTTGCACGCGCCGCTGAGCGACGCATGCGAACATCAATACACCCCTGCTAACACGGTGAGGACAGTGCACGGTTAATTGCCCATTTGTAACGACAGTCGGTCACCGATAATGATCCGGCGGCTTCGGGTGGTGGAGGGGGTGCCGGATTTTCAAAAACGCCGGATAATCACTCACCATCATTATTTTATATATATTATTTTTGCACATTCTTTCATGACATGTTTATAGGTCTTGTATGTTTTTTGTGTTTTATATTTTACTAGCTTTAACTACCCGGCTTCGCCCAGGTGCTAATGTTTACACACCACACCAGGTACTCATTTGAGGCTGAGTCGACCTAGGGGAAGCCCATGACCGGTTTATATAATTGTCACTGGTGATGGCTGTGAGCGAGAATCAAACTCGGGTCATTAGGTTCGTAGTGCGGTATGTTAACCGCTACACTACCGTGTACATAAACAAAGATCCTACGTATAGCCTTAACAGACTGTTGGCGCAAGCACCTATGAAGACACACGAGCTGGTGGGTGGCCAGCATCACGCCCGGCCGCCTTTGTCTCCCCAGTGGCGATGTTCACACACCACACCAGTTACTCGTTTGAAGCTGAGTCGACCTAGGGGAGGCCCAGGGCCAGTTCAAATAAGTGTCACCGGTGGTGGCCGTGAGCGGGAATCGAATTCGGGTCGCCGGGTTCATACCTCTCCCCCCACACACAAACGCGCGCACGTCCATAGGTACACATGCACGCGCTTGCTGCAGACACAACTTTCAGGGTGCGTACGGCAGTAAACGACTGAAATAATAAAGAAATGCTGCTCGAAGAACGCCTTAGACCTGCAACACATTTGTATGGCCTTTACTCGTGGAGGGTTGGGGGGGGTGACACGAGCAGGCACACTCCGTTACACTTCCGCATGCGCGTGTGACATGACAGATGTGACGTCACAGCTCACTTGCCGTGCAAAATATATGCATTATTGCGCCCCCCCCCCCTCAAAAATACAAAAGTCTACTTTTATAATTTTTGCATTGTGTACAGTCTGGAGAGCACCGAATTACACAACGCAACTTTTCGCTGGATCGCACCGTGTATAATTTCTGTGATTTTACTGTGGTTAATAGTCACGAAAGATGTATATACGTGCAGTATATTCATTGTTTAAGTTATATGTAGTGTATATTGTACTGTATATAATATTTGACACTGAAATCAAGCGTAGATACTTTATTTGTCACGCGCGC
Organism: Entosphenus tridentatus; assembly: GCA_014621495.2. Classification (NCBI taxonomy): domain Eukaryota; kingdom Metazoa; phylum Chordata; class Hyperoartia; order Petromyzontiformes; family Petromyzontidae; genus Entosphenus; species Entosphenus tridentatus. The sequence continues at coordinate 11,656,255 of CM025639.2, forward strand.
GGTGACGAATAATCGATGATTGACTGCAAATCAATCTGCCACTTAAGTGACAGATAAAACCCCCGGGACGTATCTATCGGTCGACCAAAGTCTGGGCGTGGTTGTGTGATCGATGTTCTCTTCTCTGCGGTCAAACACATCCGGCAGTCGCTCACGGTGCGTAGATAACGGGAAGGGAAATCGCTGATGAAACCTCTTGACCTCTTGCTGACGACCGTGTATGTGTGGATGCTGAGTCATTGTTTGTGTGTGGGGGGGGGGGAGCGCGGGGGGGGAATGAAAAATTAGTTCAGCAGCTGCATCACAGGGCCATGATAGGTGGCGGCAGCTTGGTGAGGCGATCATTTGTGATGGCCAGGTCCATTATGAAAAAGAGCTACATAGCTCAGTGGGGCCTTACCTGGTAAAATAAAAAATATTAAAGATACAGAGCCGTGGTTTTTCCATGCAAAAAAATAACACTGCATTTAAAACAATCTAAATAATAATGAGTGCTCCCACAAAGCACGTGGATTGGCCTTAAGCAGCTTTCTCAGATTTTCCTAAATGGTTTATAGAGTTCTGGGTATTCACGTTTCATGCTTTGCACCTCCCTCTTGTAAAAAAAATCCAAATGCTGTAGTGGGCAGCCTGGTGATTAGCATGCTCATCATTTTATCAATGTGTATGAAGGTGTTTCCCATGACTGCCTCGTATGTATGTTGTAAGTAGCCAATGCATAAGCATACGATATCGAGTCAACATGCCAGTGTGCTGGAGTTCGAGCTGAAATACTATAAATCTTTATATGTGTCTGTTGAGCCTTTTTGCGAACCGTATGTAGCCAAACGTGCTCACCAGAGGTGCGTAACATATATGGCATTCACTGCACATGTTACGAAAAGGGGCCATTGGATTTCGATATACTGTATATACATTTTATTTTCAGGAATAAATTAACCTCACACATTTCTTGAGATTTCTCTTCTTCCTCCTGTGAACATTGTGGTGGAAATGGATCGTGAAGATTCTGAGGTTACCCTTATGGTTTCAAACAGAGCCATTAGCAATGTTAACATCGTTATTCCCCACGGTAACACAATGTTCATCAGCACGTGCGAAGTCAGTGTGGTGTAGTTGTTCCCGTAGAGCAGAGTGGTTCTTAACCTTTACAGCAGCCTTACACCCTTTTGGTTACCAGAAAGGACATGTCGCACCCCAGGAGGTACGAACCACTGCCGTAGAGAGTAGCCCACGCCTTTGAAATGTGGAATTCACCCCTATTTCGAGAGGGATGAGCGCTGCTCAGTGTCTCATTGTACGGCAAGTGGAAGCATGCTTGGAAGTTGGAAACACGCTTGCAAGTGGAAGCACGCTTACAAATTGAAGCACATAATAGAGGTGTTTTGAGTTAGATCGCGTGAATATAAATGTGTAGCTAAACCCACCACCACCCGACACAGTAGCAAAATATAATAATCGTTTTTTTACCCTTTTTTGTGGCAACAAAACTGAAACCTTTTTTTGCATTCTGACTGCAGGTATTATGGTTAATGCAAACATGATTCCTTGTATAAAAGGTTTCAGTTTTGTTGCCAGAAAAAAGGGTAAAAACCTATTATTATATTTTGCTACTGGCAAAGGAGGCCTCATGATGTAAATACAAACACTCCTTTTGTCAGTTGCATTTTATTTGAATGCAACGCTTCCCACTGGGTTATGTACACATTATGGCTATTGGTTTGTTTGTGGTCATTAGGGCAGTGACACAGTGGTGAGATATTAACTTCCTCGCCTGGTATATAGGGAGGTCGTGGCTTCGATCCCGACCCTGACACCTGGATATTTGGAGTTTGCATGTTCCCCCCTGTGGATTTGTTCCGGGTCCTCCGGTTTTTCCCTCCACATTTAAAATCAACATCAGACGTTTAAGAGTATTTGGGCTACTACAAATTTCAATGTGATGACAAGCCACTTTGTTGCACTATCATTTGTGATCGCCAAGTCGCTTCTGAAAAAGAGCTACATAGCTCAGTGAGTCCTTACCTGGTAAAAATATTTTTTTTATAGTTTTATAGTTTATAGACGTGGCCCAGTGTTAAGTGCATTTGTGGCCTGTTGCAGAGGTTTGTGATTCCAATCCGGCTGCACCGGTTAATACTGCACGGTGTATTAACCGTAAAATACTAACACGCCCTCCACTACACAGTGATGTCGTTCAAGGAAGAGTGCGCCATTGTGCGCCAGTGTCGTGGTTACATTTTTTGCCATATTTGAAAATTACTCTCAAATTCAGTAGCTATTTGGGAAAACACTTCGCAATTGTCAAGCACTCAGACAACCTGGCAGGAAGAGGAGGTGAGGCTTTGCTGGACAAACAACCATAAACATTTCTATAATAACGACTCTACAAAAGTGTTGCTGCTTGGATTTTGTTAGATTTTACTGGTGGCACGTAAAATGGTAAAAACAATTGTGTCATGAAAAATGTGTAATCACTATGCCTTAGTTTCACGATTGGTGCTGCTGTTTTACATCTTCGTGCGTCACACTGGGGGGGGGGGGGGAAAGGGGATTAGCCAAGCCCCCCCCCATCCACGTTTCCTTTGCCATTGTGTGAATACTGCGGATCACTGGGGTATGTTTGGCGTGGCTAAGATTGCTCGTTGTGCAATTGTCCAACTTGTGTTGGAAATCTGTACCTACGACGTGGTTAAGTATGAGGCTGTCAAATCAACTCGTGTGGTTGCTTTTATTTTGGATCACGGGAGATCATCGATTGTCCGGCGGATACGGGGGGGGGGGAAGGGGGCATCGGATATGACATTATGTTTTTAGGTGTTGTGTACATTTTGCTATTTGTTGACTATGTTAAATTTGCATTAATAAACAAACAAATGGACACAAATAAATATCCTACTGTAAAAGGTATTTACTGCACCGTACTTACCACTGAAATCCCGAAGACTCTGCATGGGGTGATGTAAGTATAAGCTCTTGTTTCAACACAACCATGATTGTGTTGGATGATTGACGGACTGGTTACAGCCATTGCAGCGGTTTTTCAAATTTCACCGGATTGGCCCGGGACCGCTGGATAATGTTCGAAGCTGCCGGATAATCACGCAGTGCCGGATAATTGATGATAAACTGTACTCTGCAGCGCCTTCCTGGCCTAGATAGGCCATCTAAGGTGCCATTTAGACCAAACGCACAAAGCAAAACATGGCACAAATAATTTCTGAAATGAGTATAACGTGCCATTTGAAAAAGAATTCAGATTAAAAAGCCAGAAACAATTTTTCCATTCTTAAAATAATTCCCAACCATCACCACCATCAGCCTGAGAAAGACGGGGAGAGCGCACAGAGGTCCTGTGAGAGCGATCAGGGCACGGGGACAGAGATGGGAAGTTGTGGTCAGGCTGAGAGTGATCGTCACTGCTGGCATCACTCGTGAGGCCCCAAGTCAACGACAGGACAGCGAGTCGAGCTGTGGACATTCCATTTGTGGTGTCAAGTGCAATGAAACTAGATTTACATTCGCCAAATCCTTAAAAAAATAGTATTCAATAAAAATAAATAATCATGAGGGGATCAACATTTCTAATTATAATTAAAAAGTACTATAAAGCATTACAAAAAAAGATTGCCACAACGAAATCAAAGCGTCGATTTGAATCTATAAACAGGCCTGCTCTCATTATACAGGCGGTCCAAAATAGCTTTGGATTTAATATTTTAAAGAAATTATGTAGTTAACCGCATTGGTTTCCTTGTTCATGAATCATCTTTGTGTAGCTGTGAAAACGCTACCTTTGTTAGGGTCGAAAAAGTATAGACCGTTCCCCCGAGACAAAGACAAAGATCCCACATATAGCCTGAACAGAATGTTGTGGCAAGTGCTGTTAGCGAGCACCTATTAAGGTCAGAACGGCACACAAGGGGGTGAGTGCCCAGCACCACGCCCAACCGTCTTTGTCTCCCCAGTGGTGATATTTACACACTGCTCCAGGTACTCATTTGAGGCTGAGCCGACCTAGAGGAGTCCCAGGACCGGTTCAGATAATTGTCACTGGTGTTGGCGTGAACTGGAATCGAACTCTGGGCACCGGGTTCGTAGCACAGCGTAGCGCTAACCGCTACACTACCGCTCCCCACACACACATACAGACACGCACACGCACACACACGTGCCTTCATTATCTGTCAGTTTCTCACAGAAACGCGTTTCAAATGGAGCATTAGCCCTCAGAGGTAATGAACGCTTTTGTTTCATCATTTGCAATTCAGTCGCGAGAAAAATCGTACGCGATTACCCATTTTCCCTAAGTGAATAACCGCACACCTGTGGTCTACAAAATGCCACACTTTATTTTTTTCTCAAACGAGACAAGAAGCTTCGCCCTGCCGTGCTGACAGTGACCACATTCAGCTTACAGGCTTAAATGCTGTGTGTGATCACAAACTCTGGATTATCACACGGAAGGTGTTCGTACGACCCAAGCTACCAAGAGTCGTGGTGATTTCCGGAGAGAAGTGGCTGCCTTTTTTACATTGGAACATTATCTTCAAGTTTAGTAGATTGGACAGTTTTTTTTGTTACATAAAAGCAATACACACTCCAAAGACTGTCTTATTGTGCACGTGACAATCAAGTTTCAAGTTTTCAAGTTTCATGTATTAGGTATAGCCCTGTGAGCCATTCGGCTCTTGAATCGGGTGCAACCGCAACAAACAAAAAAACAAAAACATGAACAAAAAAACATCTTAAAGTGACTATGTGCAAATAGAAAATCCAAGAAAAGACAGCAAAATATTGCAGAAAAGCACCGTACACAACATTGTGTGCAAAAATCCCAGTGGGATGCAAGTCAAACAACAACAACCACAAGACAACTTAGATTAAGGCCATCATTCTAACTCTGTACTACAACAAACAAACATGGCCAAACCGAAAAACTTTTCAAAAATCACCAAAATAAAGCCATAAAAGCAATGAAACAGTGATCATAGGAACTGTGACCAAATTTTCACAATAAACGACGTAAAAAACATGTATTACCAAACTCTGCAGCCATAGCTGGCTGCATGAGTCACTCCACAACAGCAGGAGCATCAGTCGGAGTGTCAACATTTTTCAATGCACCTTTAAGATCAGCACACTAAATCAAAACACAGATCATACTTTGCAGCGATCATCCGGAGCGAAACATTATATTTTAGGCCACTGAATTGCAGTGGCAGCTAGGGGTGTACAACTCCTCTAAAGCAGTTTTGAGTGAAGATCTCATAGGTAGTGACTCAAGTTTCAGGTTATTGGCAATAGCATTCCAGACCCTGGGGGCATCAATAGCAAAAGCCCTTCCTCCAGTATTTGTACGGCAATAGGGAATGTGAAGCTGGTAAATGAGCGAAGACCTTAGGTCAAATTTGTTCTTTGAAACAGAGAGGAGATCCAGCAGGTAATCTGCAGATTTCTTTGTAAGTACATCATGAATAAATAAGATCTGATGCACAAGCCGTCGAACATTGAGAGATGTTAAGTTTGGCCCAATGTAGAGATCACAGTGGTGAGTCCTATATGGGCATATTCTTAGGTTTTTTCGGTGAAGTCACGTAGGTAAAAAATTCAAATTAATAAAAGTAAAATAAAATAAAAATAAAAATCACGACGTTTCGGAGGCAACACAAGCTTCCGTCTTCAGGTGGAACCGTCACAGCCAAGACAGCTGTATCA
>CM025639.2:11661982-11692134 GCA_014621495.2 Entosphenus tridentatus
AGCTTCCGTCTTCAGGTGGAACCGTCACAGCCAAGACAGCTGTATCATATCAATATCATATCAATAGAAAGTGTGCCGTACTTGGCTCCTTCCCCTCTCCAACCATTATATATACGGAGTGGTAGCTCTTGTAATCTCTCATTTACTTGATACAGCTGTCTTGGCTGTGACGGTTCCACCTGAAGACGGAAGCTTGTGTTGCCTCCGAAACGTCGTGATTTTTATTTTTATTTTATTTTACTTTTATTAATTTGAATTTTTTACCTACGTGACTTTACCGAAAAAACCGAAGAATATGAATCCTTGCAGTCACGAAAGCTTCAAATCTAGAACCTATATGGGCAGTTCAATGCAAATCTTAAGGCCGAGTGATACATTGAGTCAAGCTTCTTCAGTACAGTACTTGGGGCTGATTTATACACGATGTCACAGTAATCAAGTAGAGGCAGTATGGTAGCTTTTATCAATTCCAAACGGAACATAGGGGGGAAGCAGTGCTTGTGTCGATACAGAAAAACAAAAACAAAAATTGTCTTTTTACCAATGTAATCAATGTGATCTTCAAAATTCAGTTTTGAATCAAGAATGACCCCAAGATGCTTATAGATCTTGACTTGCTCTATTTGATAATTATTTAAGGAATGTAATTGGGGGAAAATAACTTCCTGCTTTAGTCCTGGTGAGAAGCATAGCACCTTGGTTTTGGAGGTATTCAGGACTAGTTTAAGAGCAACTAGCTGATGTTGTAGTTTGTTGAAATCACTCTGGAGCTTAGCAATCACGTCATCCGGAGAGCGGCCAGCAGTAATCAGTATTGTGTCATCTGCAAAAAGATTTACTCTGGAATGATCCAGGTAAGTGCCCAATTCATTGACATAAAGAGAGAACAAGAGGGGGCCGAGGATTGAACCCTGTGGAACCCCTTTTGTTATCTTAACACTGTTTGACCTCCAACCATCGGTTAGTACAGTTTGAGTGCGAAAAGAGAGGTAATTTTTTAACTATTCTACTGAGTGTTTGGAGAAACGGAGGCAACTTAGTTTACTAAGCAGGGTGTTGTGGTCGACTGTATCAAAGGCTTTGGATAAGTCAAGAACAAGACTGGCGCAGTACTGCTTATTATCAAGGCTACTGTAAATGTGATTCAGAGAGTCTAATGCAGCAGATGTGGTGCTGTATTTTTTAGGAACCCAGATTGTTTTCGATGTAATAGATTGTTGTCGGACAGGAAACTGCTAATTTGGTAGTTCAATAATTTTTCTAAAATTTCATCAACGGGACAAAATTGAGATAGGTCGGTAGTTATTTGGATCATCTTTAGGGCCCCCTTTGTGAAGTGGACAAACCTATGCATGTTTCCATTCTAGAGGTATTGATGCTTATTTGATGGACAGGTTGAAAATATGGGGTATAGGTTTGTTTATTAGATGACCAACAGTTAGCAGAGCAAAGACGGGAATACTATCTGCTCCGGTAGAGGAGGACCCTTTGAGGTAGGACAGTTGTTTCAGAACATTACTTTCGTGGATTGGCTGGAAACTAAATTCGTTTAATGTTTGGGCAGGGGTGTAGGAATTTGCATGCGCAGGGGTGACTCCCAATACATTATCAAAAAGGTCACCAGCTTCAGAAAATTTAAGGTTAAAGTTGTCAACTATTCTTTGTGGCTCTGAAAAATATTCCCCATTTCGGTTAAGCTGAACGGGCAGATTATCTGTGTTAGATGCCTTTTCGATACTTTTGATTGTTTTCCAGAAGGTCCTGACATTTCCATGTGATTCCAGGAGAGTGGAGGAAAAGTATGCATTTTTTGCCTGTCGTATTTTTTTGACGCGTCTATTCCTTAAAATCCTGTGTTCTAGCCAGTCATGAACCAAAATACTTTTCTGAGCACATGCCCAAGCCTTGTCCCTAGTTTTCATGAGCTTAGTAATCAAGGGATCAAACGATGGTGGGCGGTTGCCTTTAGTTTTAAATCTAACCAACGGAGCATGTTTGTTAAGAATTCGGAGAAACGTGTACCTGAAGGTCTCCCAAGCCGTAGTCAGGTTGGGGATATCACAGACCTTGTCAATATCCGAGTGAAGCACATCATTAGTAAATGCCTGAATGCTGAAGTGTCTTATGGAGTGCTTCTCAACCAATTTAGGGGGGGCTTTGGGTCTGGCTGATGATCTGACCCCAAATATGAAGGAGTGATCACTAAGGTTATTACCCAGAACACCAGTCAGCGCGAAATTGTGAGGTGCATTTGTTAATAGGACGTCAAGCAGAGATGACTCTGTCCCGAGTTTTTTAGGTTGGGTCTTGTGGGGACATTTATTAATTGAAATAGGTTAAATTCATCTGCAAAATTTGTGGCCACGGCCGGCGGGTTTAGCCAATTCCAATTCAGATCACCCATTAAAATGATTTCACCTTTAGGAAGGCCCCCAAGAAGCTCCCTCAGTGTGTTCCCAGCTTCAGCATCCTTACCACTAGGTGGTCTATAGCAGCACACTACCAATATCTGTTGATTTTTAGGGAGAGTGATTCTGAGAGCCAGACTTCAAAGCAATATTTCTTTAAAAAGGAATGAGCTGGTGAACATGCAATAGTACTACGAACATAAATGGCAATTCCACCTCCTTTGGACCCTCGATCAAGTCGAAAAAGGTTGTAGTTGTCAATCGTAATCTGCAAGTCATTGACAGCCGGAGTGAGAAATGTTTCTGTAAGGCAGAAAATGTCCGGGTCCAGATTTGCCAATTCTAGTTTTAGTTGACTTAATTTAATCACAAGCCCTCTGATGTTGACATGTAGAACACCAACACCTTTTCTGCCAGAAAAATCTACATAATTAAATGAATTCTTTACATTTGGGCCAGGGTGAAGCTCAATACCTCCCAGAAATAAGAAAAGTAGAATTAATAGTTTGCACAAGTATTTTCTGTGAAAGGATGAAGAGCAACGAATCTACAGCATTGATGATGCAGTGAAAACAACATATTTTGATCGTGGTTTTTTTTATCATGTGAACAAATGCAGCACTTAAGATTGTCACATATACCTCACATATTTTATTACTTTCGAAATCTCACCACCACACCGGCCTAGAAACACAACGAAGCATACAAGCCACGCGTACGTGGGATGATAGGCTAATTAGTCTGTAATTATTTTGACCGGGGGTTGTCTCCCTCTTCATGAAGAGAACAATGACTGAGTCATAGGTCCTTGGCTGCAGCTGAGTGCAACTCCACCTTCTTACAATCAGCGAATCCCAAGCTTACGACTCGCGTTTTGTGTGTTTTGTGTTATTGTCCTTCTCCCTGCACCTCCGATTAGCACAGTTGGCTACGTACGGTGCGGGAGAAGTTCAACATAATCTATACATAGACTCACACAGAGAACCATAGACTCACACAGAGACCCATAGTTTGTTGTGCTTCCCTCGCACCTCCGATTAGCACGTTTGGTGATGTACGTTGTGAAAGAAATTCAACATAAATACAGTAGATAATTGATTACACCGTGTAACACATTTTTTTGTTCCTGGGTAGTACGTGTTATTTCCTAATTGCTTATGCCTCAAAAGTACAAAAAATGGCTATTATTCCCCACAAATTTTGCTTTTGTGACCAGGACAGTGATATTTTGAAATTTACATATTTTTTATGAGAAAACGGACGAATTTGTGTCTTTTCGTTCACAAAGTCAGAAAAAACAACATCAATTAAAATTAACATGTATTTATACTAAAGTAATACGAAAATGACGACAAAAGATTTAGACACCAAGGCGCACTACCACAGGCAGGACTGGCCACAGCGGACCGAGTTCTCTGTGGGGAGGAACAATCTCAAAAAACTACTCACTTCTAAATCTTTTGTAGTAATTTTTGCATTACTTTACTATAAATACATGTTAATTTTGATGAACGTGTTTTTTTCTGACTTTATGTGAACTAAAAGACAGACATTTGGCCCATTTTCTCTTTGAAAATAGGTACATTTCAAAATATCACTGTCCTGGTCACAACAGCAGAGTTTGTGGGGATTAATAGCCATTTTCTATACTTTTTTAGGCATAAGCAATTACGAAATAACACTTACTACCCAGGAACAAAAATTTTGTTACATAGTGTCGGATTTTCGAATCGTTGGATAAATCTTCATCATCATTATTTAAAATAGCTTATTTTTGCATATTCTTGTATAAATTGTTTTTAGGTGCTGTTCTATGTTTACTATGTGAAATTAGCACACATAAACATCCAAATGGACACAAATAAATATTCTACTTTAAAAGGTTACTGTATTTTCCGTTTAGTATTTCAGCTCGAACTCCATCACACTGGCATGTTGACTCGATATCGTATATTTATGCATTGGCAACTTACAAAATAAATACCAGGCAGCCATGGGAAAACACCTTCATGCAGGTCGATCCAGTGATGAGCATGCTCATCACCAGGCTGCCTACCACAGCATTTGGAATGTTTACGAGAGAGGGAGATGTAAAGCATGAAACGGGAATACGCAGAACTCTCTAAACTAGTTGGGAAGAGATTGAGAACCAAAACCAATCTGAGATTTAAGAAGCCTTAGCAAGTAATGGTAGCAGGAACGCAGCAACAGTGAGGTTGGCGATTGACAACATCTTAAATGGTAACCCTCGGTGATAGAGATAACAATCTTAACGTGTTTTAGGAACGCTTTCTATCGGTAAAAATACGATCACGCAGTTCATTAATTAGACCATCGTTCAGGTGAAGGCGAGGACGTTCCAAATGGCATGACAACATCAACTCTGTCCACACTACGAAAAGGGGTGTGCTCCTGGATGAGATGGTGTAACGCCATCTCGTAAATATTAGGAGGAATTAACCGCTATCATCTCTGTGTTTATTTTGCATATTGTAGGAGGTTTTTTTTTAGCTGGACTCCATAATTCCAACATGAAACAAATTATTGAGTAAGTAAACAAATTAGTTTGTGTTGATGCTGCGTTGACCGTGGGGGCAGAAGCACAATTGGAAGAAAAAAAACGCAACGCCAAAGTCAACAGGTCGACTTAAAGGAAAAATAGAAAATATAATGGGCAATATTTCAGGCAATGGACCTTTCTTTTTATTGGATGCGATCGTGAACAACAGCCATGTACATTAGTACATCGAATTAACCATTGGTTCACAGCAGATCAAATATTCAGTCCATACAAGGCGTGTGGTGAAGCTAGGAGATGTCCATGTGAGTATGGGCTCGGCATTTGAAGGCCTGAATACCAGAATCGGTTATCTCACCGACGTGTTCATCAGGGAGGCAGTTCCATATCCGGTCAGCAACGTGAAGAAGAAGAAGAAGAAGGGAGCTTCTGTCCCAGCGAGCAAGGTTCTGGCAACTGGGGGGCAAGGGCGTGGCTTTGGAATGGTTGTCCATAATCCGGTGGCACGGCATCTTTCATATGGGGTTGAAGCATGGCCTTTTGTTACGGAACATAAATCCGCAGCAACTCACGGGTTTTTGCGACTTTAACCCCCTACGGATTACGGGAGTTTCAGCGACCACGGGTGCACTGTGAAGTTTCCGATTTGTGGATTGTGGGTTTTTGTGGTTTCTTAAGAGTTGTACTCTCCTGCAGTCACTACATCGATGCCTCAGTCGTTCTTTTCTTCCAAAAGGGAGATGAAGCCGACCTGAAGGATTACGGAACCCATGATCCTCACATTTCACGTATACCATACATGACTCGATCATAAAGTTCAATGAGAACAAAATAACGAACAGATTAGAGGCTAACCAACCACAGCAGCAAGCAGGATTTAGGAAAGATTTCTCTACCATTGACCATATACATTCGAGGTGCAGTGGTGGTGAGATGTTAACTACCTCGCCTGGTATACAGGAGGTAGTGGGTTCGATCTCGACCCTGACGACTGTATATTTGGAGTTTGCTTGTTTGTTCTCCCCGTGGTTGCGTGGATTTTCCTCCGGGTCTCCCGGTTTTTCTCTTAACTTTTAGAAACAACATCACACGTTTAGAGTATTTGGCTGCTATAAATGTCCACATGATAAGCCATGTCGATGGGCTATCATTTGTGGCCACGTTGCATCTGAAAAAGAGCTATACAGGGACTCCTCTATTTATGAACGTATTTGTTCATAAGTTAATTTGTTCATAAGTCCAACTTTACTCTTATCGATTCCAAACATGTTGTATGGTGTGGACACTAATCTCCTGTAGATGTAAATGCCACTGGTTCTTCATGTTCTACAGATGTAGATGCAACTGGTTCATTCTGTTCTGCAGATGTAGATGCCACCACCGTTATTTATTGCGCGGCGGTTGAACTTTACGACTCTGGGTCCGAATAGGCAACTGGACATATGGACAGGTTTGTTCGTATCTCTGAAAAGTCTGTAAGTCGAACGTTCGAAAGTAGAGGAGTCCCTGTATTGCTCAGTGGGGCCTTACCTCGTAAAAATAAAACAGTTTAGTTTACATTCTGTTCCATGAATCGTGTTCTTGCAAACAACAATTAATTTCAACGATCTTTGTCGAAGAGGGAAAAATAAATTTGATGCAATGCAGTCATCCAAGTTTCAGCCACCATAAACCGTCACACAAATTACATTTTGATAATTTAGTTTTCCACTTTATTCAGAATATTCCAGCTCTGGATAAGTAAATATTACATTTTTTTGATTGCCACATTACGAGCACTCTTCACGCGGAATATATATATAAAAGGTAAATCACCTTGTGTGGATAACAGGCCAATCGAACTGAGTTTGGGGTAATGCTGTCATGTCCTCTTCCATGGCTGTGGAAGAGAACATGACAGCATTGTTTCCTCACCATTTCCTGCGAGCGTTACGAATGGAAATTGTTTACTTCTTGTGGCAACTTAACACCGATAGTAGCCAAGTTAGAATTGCAAGGGAATGTTTACGTATTAATTTAACTATGTAGCTCTTATTCATATTCTTGGTTCTTTCGGTAAAGTCACGTAGAACCAAGAATATTAATCCCTGCAGTCATGAAAGCTTTAAATAAAAATTTATGTAGCTCTTTTTCAGATGCGGCCTGGCTATAACAAATGATAGCTCAATGAAGTGGCTTATCACGTGGAAATGTATAGCAGTAGCCAAATACTCGAAATGCATGACATTCATTCTAAAAGTGGAGGGAACAACCAGAGGACCCGGGGAAAAATCCACGTGACCACGAGGAGAGAGTCACAGCAACTCCAAATATACAGGCTTCAGGGTCGGGATTGAACCCACGACTTCCTGCATACCAGGTGTGGTATTTAACATCTCGCCACCGTGGTGCCCATTTGATTTATCCAGGAAATTCTCAATGAGACTCAAGACCGTTTTTTACCAGGAGAGTCATACATTGGGCCAGTTGTGCTTTAATTAGTGTTTTGCTGAATGCTCTACTCACAACAACTGCTTCGTGGGAGCATTATTTGCATAACTTATCACTCGGTAATGTGATTTTAATTCGTTGTCGAGCTTAGTGCAATCACAGCAGCGGGTACTTGGGCCTCTTCCAGTGGAGCGGCTTGGCACGCCACCCGCAGCGCTCACCAGGGCGACAGCTGCCTACGAGCGACGTCACGCCAATGATAATGGGGTGCATTCCATCACTCAAACGTCTGCAAACTCTGCCGCCGTCTGATACTCTGAGAGCATCATCGCAGATCGGCAAAGTGCAGACTCGCAGATTGGCAAAGTGCATAATCGAAAATCGGCAAACTGCATCATCGCAGATCGGCAAAGTGCTGAATCGCAGATCGGCAAAGTGCAGCTTCGCAAATCGGCACTGCGCGACTTCGCAGATCGGCGAAGTGCGGCGTCGCAGATCAGCAAAGTGCAGCGTCGCAGTGGGATGCGGCACGGAGGGCTCCTGCTGGTGGCCGCACGATGCTGATGAGCTCGCGTGGCCATCCCCGCAGACGCCGCTCGCGGGCCCCACAGCACGCGACCGTCCGCCAAATGAATATCATTGCTCGGATCGCGATTGCGTGTCGTGCGGCGGTGTAACGTCCAGCGTGCACCCAAAAGGGAAATTATCAAATTTGTGCTGGGCCACTGCTACTGCCACTAATTGAATGAGATCTGTTGTAGCAGGAGGCGTTCTGCCTGGGATCCGTGGCTCGTCTGCACCCCCACTCGCTAAGGTGTTGGGGATTTGTCATTCGCAAGTTGCTCTTTTTTTTTGGCCGCACAACCTGCCCCAGATTTCTCTCTCTAAGGCTTTGCAATAAAAAAAGACATTTACACGCGTGACTCAATTGCGTTATTGCAGTCGTCTGTTGTGCGTTTTGCTGCAGAGAAGCAATTAACGGCTGTAAAAATATCGCAAGGCATTAAGGTATATTGGCGTGGCCTTCAAGTTAACTAAAAAGACTTGTCCTTGCAAACGAGATGTACGTAAAGTTTAGAGAGCTACAAATATTTGCAGCACTTTATGCGCTTGTTGGAAAGCCAATATATGGTACAACAATGTGTTCGTGTATGCTACTTTTGTTTATGTTTTATTTTATTTTTAAGATTCATTCATTGCTGGTCCTTACTGGTTTCTACACCATTGTTAAAGCCCACTACAAAGAAGCCATACACTATGCTCATCAAAGTGTGCGTTTCACCGCGGATTCTACTGGAAGTTTCAATTTAAAGCTTTCGTGACTGCAGGGATTCATCTTCTTGGTTCTTTCGGTAAAGTCACGTAGAAGGGAAATAATAAAATAAAATAAATAAAACGTAATAAAATAGTTCTCACGACGTTTCGGCCACAACGCAAGCAGCCGTCCTCAGGTGAAGAACAGGTCTGTCGGGAAGACAGCGTCTGAATGAAACACCCCAGGCTTGGAGCGTATATTTAAGCTGGGTTGGAGGGGGAAGAGCGCCTTGACACTTCAGGAGCATAGCCCGATTGCTTTTCAGTATCAAATTCAATATTGGCAAAGCACTCCACCTGCTCCTCATCACCTCATCCTCGTCATTGTTTGAGCACTAATGTGACGTTGGTGCTTTTGAGTGGCAGGTTTGTGACCCGAAAAAGGCGCCAAGTACCGTATCGTGTAGCCGGTCGGCCCTGTCCCTCCCCTGTCCCTCCCCTGTCCCTCTCCTGTCCCTCCCCTGTCCCTCCCCTGTCCCTCCCCTGTCCTTCCCCTGTCCCTCCCCTGTCCCTCTGCTGTCACTAGGATATTGCATGTCAGGAATCACATCCTTTACAGATGGGATCAAATCATGGATTTTGTGTACTGTGTTTAAACATAGCTGGATCTCGTGTTTATTTAAGATTTTGGAAATCTTTTTTTTTGGTAACCCCTGCTATGTATGGCAAAGTCAACCACGGTATTAACTTATTTTTTAACAGCGACCTGGCCACAAATGGTAATGTGGCATCGTCCAGTGCGCGTTCCCCGAAATTTCACTCTCTATGTCACTCTCTATGCTGATAAGGTCACAGAGGGGTGGGTGAATGGGGGACTTCTCGTTGTGCAGTGGCAAAGACGGAGCCCAACATCGGTCAGTCAGTGCAATGCAGAGCAGCGAGCGAGTCCATGCAGGCAACTTGACAAGCTCAGCCGAGCCTCTCCAGGCTTGCAGATGAAAGATAAAAGTTAGGCCGAGTTTTCTTTGTAATGGAGCTTTTATCGCTTGCACTTTAAAATGAAAAAATGATTAACTCGGCACATGGAGTATTCGTAACTATAAACAGGGTTTATCGATCGTTTATCATTGTATGTGTTTCATTTGCAACAACGAAAAACTGGAGTGATTGTTTATACCTTCGAAGGGGGGTGGGGGCGCGGGCGCCCCTTCAGTTGTAAAAAAAAAATATATTCTGACCATTTTTACAGCACGACGTCTCGTATGTAATTGCTATTTATCCCTCCGGTAATGTGGTGCCGTATGCTCGACACACTTTGAATAACGGTAGCCATTAACGTTCTGTGATGTTCACTATGAACGGGCCCAGTCGTGAAGAAACCCGCCATTACTGATCGTGGTTTTCTTTTTTACTGACAGGCTGAATACGTCCACAAAACAACGGCCATTTGCTCCGCAATCAAAAGTGACGGCATTTACAAACAAATGGCCACCAGCCCGATGCTGTGTGCAAGCGCTCGTCCGCTTGATTGTGATGAGGTTTTGGTGGTGGGCGCTGCAAACCAAACACGGACGTCAATTCGCCGTTAATACCTAATGTCGATCCTGGTCAGGCCTCGTGAACGGTGTTTTCTATCCTTCTTGTTTAAGATGTAGTTTATTTATATATATATTTGTTTCCATTTAAGGATTTAAAGTGAAGTTGACATAGCCTGTGTAATAAAAAAAAAGCGTTAGTGATGATGGTGTTTAAAGCCACGTCGCCGGTACTTGTTAGTTTGGACAAATATCCACCCTCATCCTTTGTTCGATTATACAATTATGTTGCCATTGTTTAAATGTTGAACTGGTCATGTGCAATATAAGATTGCTATGCATGCAAACAGTGCATACTTACATTCGGAATGTTGTGGATTGTCAAAAGTGGGAGGGATTAAACTATATTAAGTAGCATGTCGTGGGACTTTAAGGTAAAAATAACTACAGTGCAGTAAAGAGATAGGAATCATGTCCTGCTGGACATCTGTGAAAAAAACTTCATAGCTCATCAGATTCCTCCAGTATAAATAAAAGTTCTGATTCTGAAAATAGTACAAAAAATTAAAGCAGGTTCATATTGATATAATAAATATATTTGTACATAAATGCACATCAGTAGAATCTTCTTTGTGAAATCATGTCACCACTCTCCTCATTGGCATATAAATTACCTGTAAACTACAGCCCGACGGGAAATGGACATATTGATGGTACACCGGTGCAGCATAACACACACCTGTCCTCATAAAACAGTTCAAAAATCTAAATTTGAACTGACATTCGTCTGTTTAAAAGATAGGCAAACTCTGGCTGTCACCTGATGATGCTGGCTGTACTTATATATTACCGGCGAAACGTCAGAGTACTTGAATTGTAAATGGCATTGTGAGTTTAATCGTAAATAATAATATTATCTGAATATTATTACTGTATTATTATTTCTACAATTTAATCGTCTAATTTTTAGTCTTGGTTCTTTCGGTAAAGTCGGCGCCTTTTGGCGTCATCTGGTGCAACCCATGTGAGACTAGGCTCTAAGGAAAGCTGTCTCGGGTGTGGACCAATCAACTTCAAGGACAGTGCACATTATCAGAGTTATGTCTTTTGTTTGTATTATGACTGCAGGTATTGCGGTCTATGCAAACATGACTCCTTGTAAGAAGGTGTCAGTTTTGTTGCCAGATAGAAGGGTAAAAAATCAATTATCACCTGAAGAAGACGGCTTGTGTTGCGATCGAAACATCGTGAGTTTTTTGGTAAAAAATTTGATTTTTTTTTCTATCAACGTGACTTTACCGAAAGAACCAAGAATATGAATTCCTGTAGTCACGAAAGTTTTAAGTCTAAATTCGTATAATTTTGTAAAAAAATAAATCTGTTCCAGCATCCAAAGGATATTTAAGACCGAAACAGGAGGAGGATTTCTCCACAATTCTGGCTGTCGCCTGATGAGGCTGGTTGTTGTTGTTGTAATTACCGGCAAAATGTCACGGTACTCAAATTGTTTTTTGGGTTAGATCACATAAATATAAATGTGTCGTTAAACCCGCCTCTACTCGACATAGCCAATTAGTAAGGTTTGCCACGTAAACAGAACATGCCAATTCGTTACTCGTGTTGTGTAGTGAATGACGACGCAGAGGCAGGTCTTCAGGTAAGGGCTTGCGCCGGCTTATTAACAACGAAGGTGGTAAGTAAACACCAGGGGTAGGTGTCCTACACTCGGTCCTTCATGTGGACCCTTGGCTCTATCTACTGCTAGCCTGGGCTGTCGCTTCGGGCTCTCTCACTCGAGTCGGGATGGGGGTTCAACCAACACCGCCCGACCGAGGAGAGCAGCACCTCCTATAACAACAGCCGGCTTCTACAGACTTCTTGAGCTCTACCCCTGGCTGTCTCTTCGGCGCTCTTCAACCGCTCACCATCCTGGGCTCCCACAACGACCCCGCTTTCGTCACGGGGCCCCTCCTTAAGTACCCCCAGGTGACATGACATCATCGCACCTCACAGCGCTTATGACATCACGTCTCCATACTACTCCTCTACACTAGTACAGCACAGTGGGTTTACTCTTGATCACACAACCGGTGTGTGCTGTACTGTTAATTAATTAGCACGTTTTGTTTATATTACAAATCTTACTAATTGGCGGTGTCTTTAGTGGTGATGGGTTTATCGACACATTTATATTCATGCGATCTCACCCAAAAGCCTCTTAACAAAGGTAATCTCAGCCACGAACTCCCCAAATACAGACAATTCATTAAATGCCCTACCAAAGAAGGGAACACTCTGGATCACTGTTACACTACAGTCAGTAGAGCCTACCACGCCGTCCCCAGAGCAGCACTGGGACACTTTGACCTTGCCATGTTCCACCTAATTCCTGCATACAGGCAGAAACTAAAGCTCTATAAACCTGCTGTGAGGACATCTAAACAGTGGACCAGTGAGGCTATAGAGGATTTGTGGGCGTGCTTGGACTGTACTGACTGGGATATGTTCACGACTGCTACCAATAGTCTGGATGAACTCACAGAGGCTGTGACGTCGTACATCAGCTTCTGTGAGGACTGCTGTATTCCAACATGCACCAGGGTGAACTTCAACAATAACAACCCCTGGTTCTCAGCAAAGCTCAGAAGGTTGAGGTTGGAGAAGGAGGAAGCGTTTAGGAGTGGGAATAGAGACAGATTCAAGGAGTCGAAGAACAGGTTTAGCAAGGTGGTGAGAGAGGCTAAACGACTGTACTCAGAGAGACTAAAACACCAGTTCTCTGCTAACGACTCTGCTTCTGTCTGGAGAGGGCTCAGGCAGATCAACTATAAGCCCAGAGCTCCCTACACCACAAACGACTCCCGCCTGGCCAACGACCTGAACGAGTTCTACTGCAGATTTGAAAGACAATTGGACTGTCCTGAACTACCCCTTCCCACCCAAGAGGCCTCCATCCCGCCCCCCACTACAGAGACAACTATCTCAATTCAGGAGGGAGAAATGAACAGACATTTCAAGAGGCAGAACCCACGCAAATCAGCTGGGCCGGACTCTGTCTCTCCAGCCACCCTTAGGCACTGCGCAGACCAGCTGTCTCCGGTGTTCACCAACATCTTTTAACACCTCCATGGAGACACGCCATGTACCAGCCTGTCTCAAGTCCTCCATCATCATTCCTGTGCCCAAAAAGTCAAGGCCAACGGGTCTAAATGATTACAGACCCATCACCCTTACCTCTGTGGTAATGAAGTCTTTGAGCGCTTGGTCCTGGCACACCTCAAAGCCATCACAGACCCTCTCCTGGACCCCCTTCAGTTTTCCTACAGAGCCAACAGGTCTGTGGATGACGTAGTTAACATGGCCCTTCACTTCACCCTACAGCATCTGGACTCCACAGCATCCTACGCCAGGATCCTGTTTGTGGACTTCAGCTCGGCTTTTAACACCATCATCTCTGCCCTGCTTCAGGACAAGCTCTCCCTGCTGAATGTGCCAGACTCCACCTGCAGGTGGATCACAGACATCCTGTCTGACAGGAAGCAGTGTGTTAAGCTGGGAATACAAGTTTCTGCCTCCAGGTTCATCAGCACCGAATCTCCTCAGGGCTGCGTCCTTTCCCCTGTGCTCTTTTCCCTGTACACCAACAGCTGCACCTCCAGTCACCCGTCCGTCAAACTCTTGAAGTTTGCGGACGACACCACCTTCATTGGGCTCATCTCTGATGGGGATGAGTCTGACTATAGGTGGGAAGCTGACAACCTGGTGACCTGGTGTAGCCAGAACAACTTGGAGTTTAATGCTCTTAAGACCGTGGAGATGGTTGTGGACTTCGGGAAGAATACAGCCCCACTCACCCCCATCACCCTGTGCGACTCCCCAGTCAACAATGTGGAGTCCTTCCGCTTCTTGGGCACTATTCTTTCCAAGGACCTTAAGTGGGAACTGAACATCAGCTCCCTTACCAAGAGAGCTCAACAGAGGATGTACTTCCTATGGCAGCTGAAGAAATTTAACCTGCCAAAGACAATGATGGTGCGCTTCTATACAGCCATCATTGAGTCCATCCTCACCTCCTCCATCACCATCTGGTACGCTGCTGCCACTGCCAAGGACAAGAGCAGACTGCAGCGTATCATCCGCACTGCTGAGAAGGTGATTGGCTGCAATCTACCAACCCTTGAGGACCTGCACACCTCGAGGACCCTGAGGCGAGCGAGGAAGATTGTGGCCGATTCCTCTCACCCTGGACACTCTCTGTTCCAGCTACTCCCCTCCGGCAGAAGGCTGCGGTCCATCAGGACCAAAACCTCACGTCATAAGAACACTTTCTTCCCATCCGCTGTGGACCTCTTCAGCAAGGCCAAGGGCTTAAAATGATTTTTACACTTATTTTAACATTTTATCTACAAAATTACACCTTGCCATATTTACAACATGTTACCCTATTTGTATTTTTGTATTTTAGGATTGTATATTACGGCTAGTTTACATTTTATCTTGTATACTTATTCAAAATTTTACATACTTTAGCCCCTGAGTATTAGTTAGACTTTGTAATTTTAGTATAGTTAGACTGTATACCACTTATTTACGTTTTAAGATTCCTACATGTTGAATGTATGCACCTTCCTGCCGTAGTAAATTCCTTGTTTGTGCAAACTTTCATGGCAAATAAAACCCTTTCTGATTCTGATGTATGACATTCATCTTTTGACTACTTCGACATAACGACAACTGATTTTAACGCAACACCACCACCGTGGTGATGGTGCTGGTGTTGCGTTAACAGTCTTACCCCCCCCCCTTCTTTTTCCTGATGACGACTGCTTGTGTTGCGATCGAAACGTCATAGTTTTTTGTTATTTTGTTCTTTTCTTTGAATCTATCTACGTGACTTTACCGAAAGACCCAAAGAATATGAATTCCTGCAGTCACGAAAGCTTTAAGTCGAGAGTCTTGCTATTTTAACTTTTTTATTTTACCAAGTAAGGCCCACTGAGCTATATAGCTTTTATTTCAGAAGCGACCTGGCTGTCACACATGATAGCTCAACAAAGTGGCTTATAACATGGAAATGTATAGCAGCCAAATACTCTAAACGCGTGATGTTGATTCTAAATGCGGAGGGAAAAACCGGAGGATTCAGATAAAATTCCACATGACCACGTAGAGAACATGCAGACTCCAAATATGCAGGCGTCAGGTTCGGGATCGAACCCACAACCTCCTTCATAGCAGGCAAGGGAGTTAACATCTCCTAGCCACCGAAGTGCCCCATGGTGGTCAATGGTGTTGTAAGCAGCAGTGACGTCCAGGGCATATACAGGAGAGAGACAGATCCACAGCCGGAAATAGAGGAGGTTACTGACGACCGCACATACACGGAGGGCAAATGCTGTGGAATGGCCTTGATGGAAACCGGATCAGAGAGGTGTTAGGAGAGATGAGAGATTACCCTTTCTATGACTATTCCAAGGTCAGGGGGGTTGTGATAGGGTAGATACTTCCAGGGATGTTTGGGACTTATATGGAACGTTTTCAGGATGCTGGTGAAGGCAGCGGCACTGAGAGCTATGGCAAACGGTACTGGAGGCGTTGACAAAGAGGGATCATATCGAAGCTGTTAGTTTCGGGTGCTAGGAGTTGGCAGTGAGCGATGAGTGTGGTTGGGCAGACGAAAGATAATGTAATAATATAATTGAGGTTCGAGATGGTCGTGATGACACTGCACTAAGTGACTGGGAGAAGAGGAGGGGTGGTGAGGAGAGCGAGGGAGACAGCAGCAAGCAGAACGGTTACACAACGATGCCATTCCTGGGTCTCATAAAACCTATCCCCGATATGAGTTCTTGACACCTGGTAATTGATGGGGGTAACAGATTACATTTAAACGAAGGCCGCGGTGTAAACATTTGACGGAGAAGCAGTGGTCGGTAATAAGTTATCTCCATATTAACGAATAATTCAATTAACCACCTGCCTGTGCACTCGCCAAAGGCAGATTGGCCACCGTTTTTTCCAAAGTGGGGATGCCACAGATATTGACGCATGAACATTGAGATAAACTTCGCATTTAATTTGTCATTAAATCCAGTTTTTACATCACATTGCCTCACTTGGACAGCATCCCCCAATTTGCAACAGCTAATTCAAGTCAGAAAGGACTGTAAGGATTCGATTTTTTGGTGGGGGAAAAAAACTCAATACAATTATGCTTTTAAGTCTATTTCTTATTATTATTACTTAATTGACTGGAAAGCAATATTCCATTCAGTTAAAATTGCAAAGAAATCAAATCATGATTCATTCCACATTTTAATGAAAGAAGGCTTAGAATATAATGATATGAAATTGCTGGGCAATTTAAAGAGCAATTAGACACATTATTTTTCAGTTTTACACTGAAATAAATTGCTGTACTCTTTTCGACGCTACACCCAGGTTTGTTCACGTAAAATCAGGTACTCGCTGATAATTAAGCCAGAGGACATTTTACACCAGCAATTAACGTGATACATGTGACAATTAACTCGCAACTATAATAATATGGTGTGTGCACAGTGTTGCTGCCAGCAGCCCTTAATAAAGTTGATGTATTATTGGTGTAAAGACTTTCTATCCAAATAGAGTGGGCATTTTGTTTTACTGAATGTCAGAATATTGTGTCATGCCGGGTTTTTTTTTCTCGGCACATAATCCTGTTGTATATCTAAAAACAGATATTTGTTCCTGGTCCGCACAAGAAAAAAACAAAGCGGTAGTGGGAACACAAAAAATGCCCTACTCCGATTGATTGTAAAATAGAGCACGTAATGCCAATAGTACAAATGCAAGCCGTTGAGCTTGGAGGCAACGCCATCGCGTAACCTCACGAACGACATGAGGCACATCACGGACAGTGGCCTGTGTATCGTTACATCAGTGCATGCCAGGGAACATGGCTCGCTGATCACCAGTGAAACGTTATCTTGTGCAAACTATGACCGATAATGTTCATAACATGACTCCTGAACAATAGGCATCTGCATAGAAACCCAACAGGAGCATCCGATTTGTCACACTATGTTGGAACCTGTATTTTAAAAAAAAATTTAGTTGAGTTCATTAAGTTTGTTGAGCCCGCTAGCCAGACAACTGGAGAGCAGTTGTCACAGTTAAGAGACAAACACAAGGTAAAACATTTAAATCAATTAAATCATGACGTTTCGGAGGCAACACAAGCTTCCGTCTTTAGGTGGAACAAACCAAAGAGTATGAATCCTTGCAGTCACGAAAACTTCAAATCTAGAATTGAGACAAACACAATTTACACAGTTAAAAATACGAATTGAAATAAATACTCTTTGGGTCTTTCGGTAAAGTCACGTAGATAGAAAAATAAAAATAAATCACGACGTTTCGATCGCAAAACAAGCAAGCGTCCTTAGGGGGAAAAATATAGCAAGAGAGCTGCTGAAGCAGGGTGTTATATAGGCCTGAGATGGGTGCAGCCCAAGGGTAAGTGGGCGGGGTTAGAGAAGGAAGATCGAGGGCACCCCAAAGCTGTTGGGCTGGCCCATTGTATTGTGAGAGATTAGCATACTCTTTGGTTCTTTAGGTAAAGTCACGTAGGTAGAAATAAAATAAAACAAATCACGACGTTTCGATTGCAACACAAGCAATCTTTATCGGGTAGAACAACCACAGCAAGAAAAATGCTGAAGTAGGCAAGAGAGTTGCCGTGGCAAGAGGTTATATAGGTAAGAAAGGGGGGAGGTAAAGGGAGAGAGAGAGAGAGAGGGGGGTGTGCGGCAGGGGAAGGGGGCTGCGTGAGCGCTAGGGGGAGAAGAAGGGAGGCTGGGGGGGGAAGTGGGCGGGGCTAAAAGTGGGAAGCTGAGTGTGGGACACGGGGGGAAAGTAACTCAGAAAAATCTACTAGTAAACGGCATGTAGGATTGAAACAACCACAACCAGTTAAGGCTTTACCTAGTTAATAACATCCTTACAATGATTGCTCAATTTGTATCCATCTTCTCGGTTGAAGTTATGTCTATGTTTATATATCTGGCTGGCTTCATGAAAAAACCTTTGATAGTTGCCCGAAGGTTTGCAGAGTACCTTGGTCTCGGGAAAAATAATATCATGCGAGCCCACAGCGTTATAAAAATAGTCAGCTACGGCAGAGGTATTGGTTCTGCCGTGTTTCAGATCTGCCTTGTGTTCGAGAAGACAGTCCAAAACATGTCGTTTCATTTCCCCAATGTAACTGCTACCGCAGGTACAACTCAGTTTGTAGACTCCAGGGTATTGCATGTCAGGAATGACCTCGTTCACAGATGGGATTAGATCACGGATTTTGTGCACTGTATTTAATCGGACCTGGATCTTGTGTTTGTTTAAGATTTTGGAAATATTTTTGGTAACACCTGCTATGTATGGTAAAGTGATGGTTTTGATTGGCTTCTCAGGAGATTGTTTCTCCATGGTTGGAGAAACAGCTTTGCGAATAATGCGGTCCGAGTACCCATTCATCTTGAGGGCTTGGTGTACGTGTTCCGATTCACTGGCTAGGTGGTGTTGGTCGGAAATGCAGTGGGCCCTATGGTGTAGTGTTTTGATGAGGGAATTCTTCTGGGCCGGATGGTGATGGGAATCAGGATTTAGATAGGAATATGTGTGGGTGGCTTTCATGTAGACAGAGTGTCCCAACGAGCCGTCAAGTCCCTTCTTTAACAAAACATCCAGGAATGGTAGCTTACCATCCTTCTCCACTTCCATTGTGAATTTGATGGATGGGTGTATGGAATTGATGTGGTTGAGAAATTGGTTCAATGCTGGCAGGCCATGTGGCCAAATGACGAAAGTGTCATCTACATATCTCTTCCACAAGGAAGAACGTAGGGTGGATGTCTGGATGGCATCTGTTTCAAATTTCTCCATAAAAACATTCGCTATCACTGGTGATAAAGGAGAACCCAGGGGGGTACCTTCATTTTGTTTGTAGAAAGTACCATTCCAGGTGAAGTAAGTGTTGGTAAGGCAGTGCCTAACCAAAGTTGGTACATTAGGATTCAGTCCATGTTGGACCAAGTCTTCAATTATTGCTAATGTGTCAGGTACAGGAACCTTGGTGAACAGAGAGACTACATCAAAGCCGACAAGCAAATCATCTGGAGACAGTGAGATGCCCTTGATTAGAGAGACCAAGTGAGCTGAGTTACATACTGCTGAGGTAGTCTTGCCCCTGAATGGAACCAAGATCTCAGACAGAAATTGGGCCAGTTTGTAGGTAGGTGAGTTGACAGTGGAAAAGATGGGCCAAAGTGGAGTACCTTCTTTATGGATTTTTGGAAGACCATAGAATCTGGATGGTCTAGTAGCAGAAGGTTTTAGGGAGAGCCGCTTGATTGGTTCGATTAGAGAAGTCGAATTCGTAATGATATTGTTGGTTTTTGTAGCCAGGCAGTTGGTAGGATCTTTGTTGATTTTGGTGTAACTGCCATCATTAATAAGGTCTTGAATTTTGTTGTATGTGGTTTTATTCATGATGATAGTAGCATTGTCCTTGTCTGCCGAGAGGATGAGTGTCCTCTCTCTTTTTCAATTTGGTGAGTTCAGAACACTCGTCTTTGCTGATGATACTAATGGGTTTCTTAGCATGTTTAAGGATGGTGGCAATTTCAGATCTTGCCACGTCTGTTGGGATGTGTCCCAAGCCTTTGAGGGCTACATCGACCTAGGCAATTAAATCATCCACTGTACCGATTTTAGGCTATCGGAGATTGTGCTGTTACTCTGATTGATAACAGTCTTGTTAACATCTAGCTTTTTAATGTGTGGATCTCGTTTCTTTTTTGACAAGTTGTTTAATTTCGCAATAAGGTTAACCTTGCGTTTGCCTCCCCCCTTTCTTTCCTATATAACCTCTTTCCACGGCAGCTCTCTCGCCTACTTCAGCATTCTCCTTGCTGTGGTTGTTCCAACTGATGAAGATTGCTTGTGTTGCGATCGAAACGTCGTGATTTGTTTTATTTTATTTCTACCTACGTGACTTTACCGAAAGAACCAAAGAGTATGGATTCCTGCAGTCACGAAAGCCTCAAATCAAAAGAGATTAGCATGTCAATGTAGCCACCGCCAAATCGAGGAATGCAACTTAGAGAGTCGAAAATAGCTGCTAACATCGGCAGGTAGGATGGAAACATCACAGCCAGTTATCACTTAAACTGGTTAATAACGTCCTTCCAATGATTGCTCAGTTATGACCCATCTTCTCGGTTGAAATTTTGTGTGTTTATATATCTGTATGGCTTCATGAACAATTCTTTGTTGATAGCCAGTAGGTTTGCAGAGTACCTTCGTCTTGAAGAAATCAATTTCATGTGTGCCCACAGCGTTAAAACAATGATCAGCCACGGCCGAGGTATTGATCCTACCGTGTTTCAGATCTGCTTTATGTTCACGAAGACGGTCCGAAACATTATTATGCTTTATATCTATGTGAATTTACCGAAAGACCCAGAGAGTATGAATTCCTGCAGTCACGAAAGCTTTAAGTCATGATTTAATTGAAATAAAACTGAATTAAAACTTAAAATCTCATTATTAGTGGTCCTCGCACTATCCGAGACACTGCTCCAGTGCCCAACCAGGCTGCTATTATTTTTATTCAATTTAAAACACCGCGAGCACCAACTAAACGGTTCACGAATAAAATGTTTGCAACTTAAAAGCAGTCCATTTGTGAACTTCCCAATAAACGTGGCATACATACTTATTTACTTATATTTTAAGTGCTTATCTATATCTCCTCGCGCGGTGGAGTGGTGGCACAATGGTTAGCGCAGTGCGCGGTGAGCACCATGACCTGGGGTCACAGTTCAACATCAGTGGTGAGTGATATCTGAAGTGGTTCCAGCAGCCAGCGTGGTGAGGTATGGTCACACAACCCCCACAACAGACATCGCATTGAAGTGGGAAGGGGGGGCTGCTCATCCAGCAGGAATTGAACTCAGCGACCCGAGTTCAATTCCCGCTCACGGCAAACACCAGTGACAATTACTGTATCTGAATCGGTCCTAGGCCTCCCCTAGGTCGACTCAGCCTCAAATGAGTACCTGGTGCGGTATGTAAGCATTGCCAATGGGGAGACAAAGGCGGCCAGGTGTGGTGCTGGCCACCCACCCACTCATTCGTGTGTTGTGCCGGCCTTCATAGGTCCTTGCTAACAGCACTTGCCCCAACAGTTTGTTCAGACTACATATATAAACACACTACAGAATGAGCTCACTACCAGTTTCATCGGAGGAAGTGTTCCTCATTAATGTAGTGACATCACGGGATGTCAACGTGCAGTGCCGGCCCTAGAGAGGCACTGCGTGCGGTGTAACGACATCGCGGACACCACAGTGGTGTGGATGTAGTACCGGCCCTTGAGGGGCCCGGTGATTGCTGATCGATAGCGCTGGATGGCACCATGCTTGGCGTGCAGTGCCAGCCCCTACAGGACAGGGTATGTGGGTGCCGGCCGTATGATGAGGTTACTAAAGACCATGGCACTCTGGTTGACTCGAGAGGACACGTGACCAGTTAAGTCGACAAAGGGGCCCAAGTGGGGGCTAGGGGTGGTCACGTGGTTAGCATTCAGATCTTTCCCGAGGATTCTGGAAGGTGGTCGTGGCCAAGGGCGGAGCCAGCCACGCCGCAGAGAAAATAAGCCGGGTCCCCAGAGGGACCGGCGTTGTTGTTCATCCTGAAGAAACCTTCATCAACGTTCTACGTTCTCCGCTCAACGAGTTTCCAACACGTGGACCTGGACCCGAGCTGTGGTCCCGGTCAGTAGTAGCTAGTTACGTTGTAATTAGTGCAGTTAGCCTGGTGGTCACTGCCCGGCTAACTACACCAGTCACGTGGTAACTAGTGTAGCTAGCCTGGTGGTCCCCACCAAAGGTTGTTATTCTGTTAAGGGGAAGTTACCCCGTGTATTGGAGTTAAATAAATGTGTTGCCTCCAAGTATACGTCTGCGACTCAGTTTAACTCACTACAGTAAGATTAAAATTGTTTTGCGCTTCTTTCTCTTAATTATATAAGCAATGTCTGCCCAATGGAGACCACAGTCAGCAAATATACGAATTCAAGTTCTCCAACATCTGCCATATTTACAACCCACACTTAACCTCCCATGACTATTCTTCAATTTCACAAATAAAAACGTACAGGTGTATGTGTCAGGTGATTAGGATGTCGAAGTTGCTGGTAATTATAGATTTTTAGAGGGGGAGGAATAATATTTTGTAGCGCAACGAGCCTCCTCGGACGTGAAGTGTCAGGCGTTTATCGACATGAGCAGAAGTGCATTGGAAAGAGCCGACAGCAAAATAATAATAATCCTCATTAAAAATACGCTCCAGTAACGTGACTTTAAGAATGTCCTTTAGTACTATCACAGTGTGAACCGCTCTGATCTCTGCCCATGCATTGACGCTCGTGTCGATAACGTCAAAAACATTTAAAGTGTGTGAAATCAATAACGCTATAGATGGGAACATAAAACATTGACATTTACCTTTTCTTTTTTATTGTCAATAACATGGTGAGTTATGCTTTAGGGGAAACAGAAGACTGTCTCATTGTTCAATTATATATTATAAATTAACATTAATAACATAGATTTACAGTCCTTTGTCAATTCAAAGATCCCCCGTATAGCCTGTAACATACTATAGGAGCAAGTGTTGTTAGCGAGCACCTATGAAGGCCGGCACGGCACACGAGGGGTGGGTGACCAGAACCACGCCCAGCCGCCTTTGTCTTCCTCGTGGCGATGTTTACACACCACACCAAGTACTCATTCGAGGCTGAGTCAACCTAGGGGAGGCCCAGGACCGGCTCAGATCATCGTCCCTGGTGTTGGCCGTGAGCGAGAATTGAACACGGGTCGCTGGCTTCGTAGCGTAGCGCGATAACCGCTGCACCACCGCTCCCCATATACACGAATAGACACCCACGAAATCTCCCTGCACGTCTTGCTGAGTAATCTTTGGCGGTAAATTGCATTTAAATTTCCCATTACGTTGTACACTGGTAAAAAAAAGTCCAGCACAAAATATTTTTTGTTACAAACCTGTTTGGAATCTATTTTTTTTCTTTTGTCGAAAGTACGTGACGTTTACATCTTAACAGAAGTGCCAGGACTGTCCTTGACCACAGCACCCGGCCATAGCTTTGTTTCCGCTCGCACGATCAAGGTCGATGCTTCAAAGGACCCCGAGAGAGAGGGGCGCCTGCAGACGACTGACATTTTATGAATGCATCTTCTGCCCAGTGCCGTACACGGTGTGGCATAGACCAACTTGTCACAGATACGAAACATGGGAGTTTAGCTGCCAAAAAAAATTACCTCATCTGTAAAAAATGGAATCGCAGCAGTCTCTTTGGGAAGACGGTCGCCTCGCTCTCAACGGAGTGCGAAAGAAGTTCAAACCCCGTACGCGCGTGGGTGTTCGTTTTGCAGCTCAACCGTTGACGCTTGTGACGGGGTGGGCGTGCGACCCCCCCCCCCCCCGGTCGCTAAATTTGGGGTAAAAAGGAAGACATTCCCAACGGCTTGAGCGGTCTGTAACCTATTTGGTTAATGTAGTCCTTGTAATTCGGACGCATTCCATTGCACACATACAATGCATTTTACAGTGGGGGAAAAAAGATACGAACATAGCTTTAGATTTATTGCTGCGTTATAACTTCCAGAAAACTTAGCACCGCGGTTTTGTTGCACCGGTGTTATATGATTTCGTTTGAAATACTTTGGCAATTTAAATGCAAAACAAATTTTAAATAGATTTTGGTCCAAGGTGGAAAACGCTAGAAACTCAGGCGCCTGAGCTAAACTTACAGGTAGTCCTTTAATGAATGATGTTAAAGCGCGCACATACACACACAACACTGAGAAGAGTGTGTGCTGCACGGTTGTAAATGTTTCATTAAAAAAAACAAATGTAACAATGGTTTCTAGGTGATGTTAACGCCGCTTTGTGTTAAATATGTATATTATGCGACACGTGTAAAATATATTCATACAAAAGCAGAACAATCCTTTGTTTTGTATAAATACACGGGGCATTTACATTATTATCTTCACTTTTCTATTTTACTTTACGAATAAAAAATGACACGCAAGAACAAAAATTGTAGACTTGACACACGAGTCCCGTCTTAAGTCTACAGAAGTTTTAGCAAAATTAGTTTTGGTAATTTTTTTACGAGCACACCACCTGCTCCTCCCTCCTGCCCTTTCCGTTTTTTTTTCTTGGCTCCCAATTGCTGGTGCTGGTTGCTCAAGGAGACCTCGACCACCAGTGCGCCAAGTAGCCGTCGTGTCTGCGTGGTAACCGCGTGGTCCTGCCACTCCACGTGAAGTGCCCCCTTGCTCGCCCGCCTGTCTCTCTCTCTCGTGCGCCCTCAGAGTGCATAATCAATCGCTGAGACAGCCGTGACCGCTTGAAACCGGTGGTGTGGGGGAGGGGGAAACAAAAAAATAACAAATATATATAACGAGCACTTAGCTCGTGCTCAGTGATTTGCCTTCAAATTTTTCAATTAAAGAGGGCTCCTCTCCTAAAATTGGCAATTCAGGATTCGGATGCAACGGAAATGATCATATTCAATTAGGCTGGAGTGTGCGTGCGCATTGCGTGTACTCGTGTGTGTGAGACAACCCCCATGTTAAAATGTGGGGAGCGGTAGCATAGTGGTTTAGAGCGCTGCGTTTCGAACCCGGCGACCTGAGTTTGATTCCCGCTCACGGCCAACAGCGGTAACGATTATCTGAACCGGTTCTGGACCTCCCCTAGGTCGACTCAGCTTAAAATGAGTACCTGGCGCAGTGTGTAAGAGTCGCCACTGGCGAGACAAAGGCGGCCGGGCGTGGTGCTGGCCACCCACCCCCTCGTGTGCCGTGCCGGCCTTCATAAGGGGCTCACTAACAGCACTTGCCCCAACAGTTTGTTAACACTATACGGTGAATGTTTGTCTTTGTTTAAATGTCCAATCTGGGGTGTTTAATCCATTATTAAAATCGAGGTATACACCTCTTGAATCGACCCACAGCTCCGTCTCGTTCCTGCTGGGTCCTCCTGCGATCATGTATTTAATCAGTGGAGTTTTGAAACTTGTGATGGAAATGTATGTGTTTCCTCGTACTGTACATATCCTGCTTTATGTTTTCCTTATAATCTACATTCAAGCTGTGCTTGCTCTAAACCTAGATCTCCTTTAAAAAAAGAGACTCCTAGTTTTAAATAGGTCTTATTTGGTAAGTAAAAACAATAACAGACATGGTGATGATGTTGCCAGAGTTGATTCTGATGTTGCCAGAGGTGATTCTGATGTTGCCAGATATGATTCTATGTATACAACTTTTAAGTGTCATCGTGGAAAATATAAAGTTTGCAACAACAAAAATGTAAACGTATTTTTACACAACCCAAACAGCTTCCTAGCATTCTGTGAGTTCAAATATAATTTCAACAACGTTGGTTTTAAGCGAGCCTGCCATCCTCATATTAAGACTCTGATTGTCACTGCCAGTTCACAGTTTGATTGCTTTAAAACCACCGCTGCCGAAATTATTATACGTACGCCCCCAGAAGGCTGTGCGGCTGATGGTGATGTGTTTTCACACTTAAAACAAAAATACTTTCACGCGTAGAGAGAAACATAGGAGGAATATTGTCTGCTCAGTTATGATGATGATGGATCATTTGCGCTATATAGAGTACCCGTAGGAGATATATATAATAGCATAATGACATATTTGAAACATGTTGACCCAGGCATATCTATTCTTAACACCTATAAAGCCTTTCGGCATTGCTTTTTTTCCTAAACAGCACTCAGGGGGACACTTGCGCGTAATATAATTTGCCGCAAACTGTGCGTAGCTGGCTACAGCAGGGGCGGCAGCGGCAGTAGCGGTGACAGTGCTCTCCTTCGGTGTTCAACAAATACCATCGCAATCCACCCCTTCACGACCGTCGTCGGCGGGGTGGCGTCTCATGTTTCAGTGAGCAAATATGGCACTAAGTATAAACACGCTCTTAACAATTCGCGGTAAAAATCGGCAGATCACCGTCTCCCTCGTGCTCGTGGTGTTTAAAACGTGGCTCGCCGCACGCTCAGGGGAGATCAGAGTCTGCCACTAATTAACGTGATGACATCACGTTAATTGACCAAAGCAGTTGCTTTTTTTAATGTCTCGCTCTGCGACGCTTAAGTCTGTGTATTATTAAACTGAGACGTGTTTAATTAATCGTTTACCCATCAAAATTATGCTGCGTTTAAGTGGAGTGGGACTCGTGACAGCTATCACTTGGCGCAACTGCAATTTTAACGGTAATTTATTTTGTCAAAAGTAAATATTTTATGGGAAGGAATTTAAGATGACACGCTTTTAATTTTGCGACACCTCAGTTTACACCAAGACAAATCCTATAACCGGTGTTTTCGCAGAGAGAGAGCCATGTTCTCTTGACTTCATCTGCAAATGTGGCCAAAGTCGTAAACAATCTTATTCGTGTCTCCTGTCCAACCCTATACGGGACTTTTCCCAATATTCTGTACAGACCACCGCTTCTGGTGTTGGCATTGCCAAATCTTGAGGAGTGCATTGTGGGTGCTTCGGGGCATCTCGGGAGATGGACCATGTTGTTTGATTCTCCTGACAAGTGCATTGGTCTCGGTTGGTGCAGCAAAAGCCCCCCCCCCCCCCCATTATTTCATGACAGAGTTGCATCTGCCGAAACTTCACTCTCAGTCGTAAACATTGTGAACCAGAAACGTCTCTCACTGTGCAGACAACATTGGGGTTTCCGCCATCGTGTGGAGCGCTCCACTCTCGGGCTCCCTCACAAGGTGAATGGGGACCAAGGCAGAGTTGAGACTGTTTTAAGGCCCAGCTACTGAAACTAAAACTATTAAACATTTTTTTTTACCAGGTAAGACCCCACTGAGCTATGTAGCAGCTCTTTTTTAGAAGCGACCTGGCCACAAATAATAGCTCAACTAAGTGGGCTTATCACCACGTGGACATTTATAGCAATAGCTAAATACTCTAAAATGCGTACTGTTGATTCTAAATGTGGAGGGAACAACCCAGAGTTCCCAGAGAAAAAAGCCACACGACCACGGGGAGAGAGACGCAGACTCCAAATATACAGCAGGCGTCCAGGGGCAGGATCAAACCCAGGTCCTCCTGCACACCAGGCGAGGGAGTGAACATCTCGCGGTGGAGACCGCGTTCTCAGTGGCACCACCGGCATGTGGAGTAGCGAGCGTTCACTGCCTGCGACTCACGCGAGCAATCTTTGATAGATGTAAAGCAACATATTTATAAACTTGGTTGTGTGTTCCTGTTTAATAATTCAGCGAAACGTAATTTTACGAAAGTTTCAGAGAACATAAATCCACCGTCGCTGTATGGCAGAGAATTAAGATTGTAGGCGAGCGTTGCCACCGCTGCTGCACGTGTGCTGAGGGTTCACCTGCACGTACGTGCAAATCGCTCGCGTGAAAATAATGTTTTCGTCTTCAAACTGATTAAGTAAGCACACAAACTCGTGCATGCTCCTGGGGCAGCTGTTAATAATGAAATGAAGTGATGTTTAGATTAAAAATAAATATCACAGTGGAACTCCTCTCGTCTGCAACACACTGGCGATAGCGTTCCTTAAATCCATGAGAAATAATTGCGCATTCCAGGATTTTTTAATCGACACACGATAACGTATATCCGCAAAAGAAGGGCGCATTCTAGGAGTTATGCCTTTCTTGTGCTGGCCACACCAGTGTGTGGAAACAGTGGCATGAGGCTGATGTTAACGGTGGTGCTGATGACAATGGCGATGATGATGTAGCGAATGATGATAAAACTGATGTTAATTGTGACGATCGCCCTGCTCGTGTTGCTTCGTAGGTGACGCAGGGCATGTGTGCTATCTGAGTGCCATCCCCTTGCGTGCATTTCTCCGGCAGCCACGGTTGCTTTGCAAAGAAACACTCGAGGAGGAAATGGGAAAAGAACCCAATATATGAATCCCCTTGAAGATGTCTTTGGATTCAGTGAGACTTCATGAATCGGAGATATTATTACTAGCCTTGCAGTAATTGTATATGTGGACTGTATGTTGAACTTCTTTCTTATCGTACGTAGCCAATTGTGCTAATCGGACGTGCGGGTAAGGACAACAAACTAAACACAAAAAGCAGTAATTCATAAAATAATTGATCAAAGTGTTTTCCATACATGCATGTGCGTGTGATTCGATTACTTCCAACGAGGCGATCTGTAAAAATCAGTTCCTCATACGGTTCGGTGAATTATCACAATTCCGGAATCAGGATTCAATCCAAGAATATTTAGTTTTTGTTTCAATGTTAAATATTGTGGGTGGATGTAGCGCCTGTAGTGGCTGCAGTGGTCACATGACCCCGGTTCGTGACATAATGGGCCCTCGTATTGACTCAACAAAAACAAATATGTAGATAGATAGATATCGATATAAACTCTCCGTATTCCCGGGTCGTTGATTAAGGGTGCCTTGTCGTGGCACCTTGAGGAAGAGTGCCTTGTCGTGGCTCTAGCGTTCTGTATTTTGTGTAGACCTGGTAGACTCTCGATTATTCGCGTGCTGTTAATCCGATTTGTGGATTAACTGATTAACTGCACGCACCTGCGATTTTGACATACATTACAAACTTATTGATTTCCCCTGAAGCCCAAATTAATCATTTAAAAACAGTTAAAATTGTTATTCTTTGCAATATTTATTAGTCATGTGCTTAAACCAAACAAATATGTGCTCCGGTTAATCCGAAATCCACGTGATCGCTTCTACAGTACAGTAGTTGCAGATCTTTACAACAGTGGGTGGAGCTTTATTGATGTTGATTGGCGTGGCTCTGCTGCAGTCCACTTAGTCGATCGAGTCTTCTTCGTGGGAGCAGAAACACTGTTATCACTGAGCACGAGCATCAGAAACGGTCGATTTTTTACGACAAATGTTTTGTTCATTAACATACTCAAATTTCTTATCTTAAACATAATTTACAACTATATTAGTGGTTTTTGCATAGAGATCCGGGAAAATTTTATATTTTTGGATCCGTAATCGGTTTTTTTTTGTGAGATCACGGACCTATTAATATGTCATTAAACCCACCACCCGACACCTTACAATTACAGAGATACCTTGACTTTCGTCGTTTCGCTCTTTCAGCCGTTTACAATTAAAGCCACATTTTAAATTTCATCCACGTGCTTTCCTCTTTCGTCCGATTTCATCCAACTTTTCACGACGTTCGCGCCACGTGCCATCTTTTTCGTTCAATATTTGAATAGAAGTCGTTCAGTGAGCATCTCTTATATTTGTGTATATCCATATGTTAATACTGTGCTTATTTCTGTGATCGTATTGTAAACAATTCATAGTTATTTTTATGATAACAGTAGAATACTACAGTGTTCATAGTTATATTCGTGATTATAAAACACGTGTACAGTATTCATAGTGTGCTTATTTTTGTGATTACTGTAAAATACTTATTTTTGTGCTTTCATATATTCATAATAAAGCATTTAAAGGTATAAGGTTATTTATTTATTTACTTTTTTCGGTAAAGACACGTAGGTATAAAATAAAATAAATCACGACGTTTCGGGCACAACACAAGCGTCTGTCATCAGGTGGGAAAGCATGGTCTGCTGCTGAGGCAGACTATTTTAAAAGGTTTGAAATGAGTGTAGCCCAAGGGTCATAAAGAAGTGGGCGGGGCTAGTGATGTTAATGTGAGAAATTATCATGTAACTGTCAGAACGGAGAGTGGCCTCCTCGACGAGGGCACGGAAGTGGCTATGTTAATGTAAGAGATTAGCATGTTAATGTAAGAACGAAGAGTGGTGCAATCCAAAGGCATGAGAGCGCAATTCAAAGGACATGTGAGCATGAGAGTGCAATCCAAAGGACATGTGAGCA
>CM025639.2:11692144-11703786 GCA_014621495.2 Entosphenus tridentatus
ATGTGAGCATGAGAGTGCAATCCAAAGGACATGTGAGCATGAGAGTGTAATCCAAAGGACATGTGAGCATGAGAGTGCAACCCAACGGCATGAGAGTGCAATGCAAAGGACATGTGAGCATGAGAGTGCAATGCAAAGGACATGTGAGCATGAGAGATCTAAGAGAGAGGCATAGAGAGAGACACAGAGAGTCGGAAATAACAGCTGACATAGGCAGGTAGGATGGAAACATCACAGTCAGTTAGTACTTTACCTAGTTAATAACGTTCTTCCAATGATTGCTCAGTTTGTACCCATCTTCTCGGTTGAAGTTGTGTTTGTGTTTATATATCTGGATGGCTTCATGAACACATCTCTGAAGGTAGCCAGTAGGTTTGCAGAGTACCTCCGTCTTGGAAAAATAAATTTCGTGTGAGCCCACAGCGTTAAGACAATTATCAGCAACGGCTTTGTGTTCACGAACGCGGTCCGAGACATGTCCTTTCGTTTCCACAATGTAACTGCTGCCACAACCACAACTTCGTTTGTAGACACCAGGGTATTGGATGTCAAGAATCGCATCCTTTACAAATGGGATTAAATCACGGATTTTGTGTACTGGGTTGAAACGAACCTGGAACTTGTTTTTGTTTAAGATTTTGGAAAAAAAATTGGTAACCCCGGCTACGTATGGTAAAGTGATGGTTATGGTTGGATCCTCAGAAGGTTGTCTGTGCATGGCTGGGGGGACAGCTTTGTGGATTGTACGGTCCGAGTATCTGTTCATTCTGAGGGCTTGGTGTATGTGCTCCAACTCACTGGCTAGGTGGTGCTGGTCGGAGATGTAATGGGCCCTATGGTGTAGTGTTTTGATAAGGGAATTCTTCTGGGCTGGATGGTGGTGGGAGTCAGGCTTTAGATAGGCATCTGTGTGGGTGGCTTTCCTGTAGACCGAATGTCCCAACGAGCCATCAGGTCTCTTTTCGATCAAAACATCCAGGAATTGTAGCTTGCCATCCTTTTCCACTTCCATGGTGAATTTGATAGACGGGTGTATGGAATTGATGTGGTTGAGAAATTTGTTCAGTGCTGGCAGGCCATGTGGTCAGATGACGAACGTGTCATCTACGTATCTCTTCCACAAGGAAGGACGTAGGGTGGATGGCATCTGTCTCAAATTTCTACATGAAAACATTCGCTACCACTGGTGATAAGGGAGAACCCATTGGGGTACCCTCATTTTGTTTGTAGAATGTACCATTCCAGGTGAAGTATGTGTTGGTAAGGCAGTGCCTTACCAAAGTTGGTACATCTGGATTCAGTCCTTGTTGGACCAAGTCTTCAATTATTGCAATCGTGTCAGGTACAGGTACATTGGTGACTAGAGAGACTACATCAAAACTGACAAGCAAATCATTTGGAGACCGTGAGATGTCCTTGATTAGAGAAACCAAGTGAGGTGAGTTAAGTACAGCTGAGGTGGACTTGCCCGTGAAAGTAAGCAGGGTCTCAGACAGAAATCGGGCCAGTTTGTAGGTGGGTGAGTTAATGGTGGAGACGATAGGACAGAGCGGGGTGCTCTAGCAGCCGAAGGTTTTAGGGAGCTCTGCTTGGTCTGATCGATTAGAGAAGTCGATTTAGTGATGATATTGTTGGTTATTGTGGCTAGGCGGTTGGTGGGATCTCTGTTGATTTTGGTATAGCTGCTATCATTAAGAAGGTCCTGAATTGTGTTGTTGTAAGTGGTTTTATCCATGATGACAGTGGCATTGCCCTTGTCGGCTGAGAGGATGACAATGTCATCTCTGTTTTTTTATTTTAGAGAGTTCAAAACGCTTGTCATGCCACGTATGAACAAGTTTGACCTTAAGTCCTGTTCTTTTGCCCTCCACTGATACTGGAAGTGTACCCAGAGCTATCATTACATTGTGAAAGTGATCCGCCTTGCTCTCTGTGCGTAACACAGTAATGGGGTAGTCATGTTAGACACTCTTACAACAGGTTGATTTCTACGTTCAATATTTATTTAGAGGGGGTCTGTGTCAACAATGTATCGGCTTTTTAACATGCTTGCGAATATCTCCTTTGTGTTGCTGATTTTATAGGACTTGGCGCTGTGACTTATGCACATCCACCATTTCTCATCCTGCTATCTAGGTTTTAGTGGCTGGGTGAGTGATTTAAGGAGCAGAGCTAAAGATAACAATACAAATGTGATCTTCAATTGCATTTCACATCAGAATCAAACGTTGCAATGCATTGAATTCTACTAACATTTTAATGAATATCATGGTGCAAACAGATTTTAAAATATATATACATTTAAAATATTAAAGCATTAATTATGGAAAATAAAGGGTGCAGTCTATAAGTCTCTTGCAGAACGGAAGTGTTACAGTTGATGCCCCAACAATCATGGCTTTAACATTGCTTTTTGTGCACTTCTGCGGGCCATCTGGAACACTCTTCTTTCCGATATTAGGAAGCCGCTGGGAGCTGTGCACTTTTAAATCATCAACATTGACAAACTAATTTCTTGAGAACTGCTTTTCATGTTTAGTTTATTATCCTTCCCCCCTCCCCGCAACTCCGATTAGCACGGTTGGCTCCATATAGTTTGAAAGAAGTTCATCCTACATCATACAAAAGGTGAATACAATAAAAGCTCACTGGGTCTAACAGCTCCTTGGGAGTTCGAATCGTGCACTCGAGTCTAATTGGCTAAGAGCTATCACAGGGAGATGAGCCGCCGTAGGAGGGCACGC
Organism: Entosphenus tridentatus; assembly: GCA_014621495.2. Lineage (NCBI taxonomy): Eukaryota > Metazoa > Chordata > Hyperoartia > Petromyzontiformes > Petromyzontidae > Entosphenus > Entosphenus tridentatus. The sequence continues at coordinate 11,694,889 of CM025639.2, forward strand.
CCAATCGGATTTGAAGGTGGATAACATTCAAATTATCGGATTGATCGTCAGGGTAAAACTGAATGGATTTTAGGGGTCAGTTGGGAGACCGCTAGGAGAAATAAAGTGGATTGGTGGAGAGTCATAAAAGTTGTGTTTACTTTGTTGTCTTTACATCTTCCCTAAGCCCGCACCTCCAATTACCATGATCGGCTACGTACGATGATGCGAAGGAAGTTCAACGTATGTACGTAACGTAGATTTCAACATTTTCGATGCTGAGCAGGGAACCGACAGCTGACCGGGACGAAGGCTGTGGAGTAAACTGATGCCAGATGAGCGTTTTGAATGGAGACTGAAGATAATTTGGGCTTCGACGGGGTCACACACGTTTTCGGATGGTTGCTAAACCCATCAGTGCTGTGCGTGCAGCAATCATCTTTACTATCTATTTGACACTGTAGGGGTATCCACTGTATATCTTTATAGGTATGTGTGGCATGATAAAAATGTCACTAATTGTACACTTGGAAATTACTATCGATCAAAGTGAAACATTCAGAGTCTTGAAATTCTTGTAAGAGGACTGGCAATGCGTGGTTTGTACATTATCCGCTGTATTTTGAGAATGCATTATTTTAAAACCAGATTTATACCTGCCACAATGTGGGTGAATTCACATTTTCTGTTGGCTTATAAATAACATCCCAATAGTATATCTGGCAGGAGCACTGTGATGCAATGTGCCAGGCAAATGTCGTTATGGAGGATCTGATGTTTATCAGCTTTAGCTGTGTAAATTTCGGCAGATATTTTCGCGTAACAATCTGGCACTCCAGATAGGGTTTCTTTTTTTCCTATGCACGTTCACACACAGGAAAGCCTCCCTGAGTCTCAAGACTATTTTATCAGGAGGGTCCTGCCAGGTTTTTGCGCAGTAGACGGGAACGTTGTATATGCTACTGCGTGTGTGATCCCAGTTGCGTAATTTGCAGGGATTTTTTCAGCATTGGGGTATTCCTTGGTCGGGCGCATCACTGCGCCCGACTTTGAACCCAGGCCTTTCTTGCTGAGGAGCGAGCGTTATACCATTTTGCCACCACCCCGCTGCAGATTGTTCAGTAACCTTAAGGTAAATTGTGCGTTCCGTTAAAATGAAATTTTTTTCACACCGTTCAAAACTGCAAAGTAAATTGCTTGGTGAATCTTGGGGACACAAGGATCTCCCACTTCTGTAGTTTTTGCGCATGTGTGCCAGTCAATAACCAGAGAAGGATTTAAACTCCTTCAAAGGGTAGGTGAGGATATTAACAGACACTTATTAACAGACACTTTCAGAGCCTGTTGCTCTGAAAGTGATTTTTATGCCAACATTAATTTCACAGACCAAAGTTAACCTGGAGTGTGTCTGGCTAAATGTTTATCAGGTTCCTGGGGCTCCTGTTGCTGTCGGAGGTGACGGTACGTCGCCTTATTACCGCTCAGCAGAAGGGTGTAAGCCATGCAGGCCGTGTATAATAAATCGTTTCAAACAGAGATTAATCAGAATCAGGATCTTTATTGAGACCGGAGGAGGAATCCTAGGAGGAATTAACAGAGTGCATTGGCAGTGGTGTGCAACAAAAACTCACATGTCTAATAATAATAATAAAAAGTGGCTATACTTGTGTGCAGTGGCCCTTCACAGTATGCAGTATTATATTATCCAGATTTGATCCTTGTGTAAGCGATACACTTCTGAGGCCGTCTGGAATGCTCTTCCTTCCAATTTTAGGAAGCCACTGGGAGCTATGCACTTTTCAATAATCTAGATTGAAAACTAATTTCTTTAGAAATGCTTTTTGTGTTTAGTTTGTTGTCCTTCCCCCACACCTCTGATTAGCCCGGTTGGCTACATATTTTTCGAAAGATGTTCAACACACGCAGATCGGAGACAGTAATACTTGGAGGCACTTCTTTATTTAACAAGCACCATCGGGATATATACCACACCCTACATAGGTGCACACTATTATAATAAAAACCGTCTATTGTGGGCGGCACTACTTAGAAGAGTTGGTAGGCTGACTAATAGCATCCCTGGATGGTGAAGACGGAGACGACGACGAGATGGTGACAACGACGGTCTTGAACAGCCACGACGGGGGATTACACTTCCAGCAACATCCTCGAGCTCCCGCTCAGGGCCGCCTCTTATGCTCCCAGCATGGCCTTGCTCCGCCCCGGCCACGCCTCCTTTCTGGAACCTTCCTGGGACTTCCCGATGGGCCACTTCGATGACCTTTCCTCTAGATGTCTCCCTCTCTTATATACTGTGGCCTGTTGACGTGAGTACTGCCGTACACCGCAGTTACCCTTTCCGCCAGCAGCTAGCACGATTCCCCTACACATACATACATGAGGTGAACCCTTTTATGAAATAAATAAATAAATACTCGTGGGATCTAACGGCTCCTCGTGAGTTCGAGTAGCGCGCCCCACTCTCATTGGCCAGGAGCTTCACAAGGGGAGGAGTCGACATAAGGGGCATGCCCAATCGGATTTGAAGGTGGAGAACATTCAAGTCATCGGATTGGTCGTCGGGTGAAAAAACTAAATGGCTATGAGGAGTCGGTTGGAAGACTGTTAGGAGAAATGGAAGGGATTGGTGGAGAGTTGTGGAAAGTTACAGAAAGGATGGGGAATAGATTAGAAGGAGGGGATAGAAGGGGATTCATGGCGCATGAACGGAGCAATTCCCTGATGTGTGACGCGCTGTGTGGAAGACGTGGAAAAGACGAGGTTCGAGGTTCACCCGGCTGGAACTCCTTCGCACTTGTGTGCCATAACTTCGTACGAGTGTCTGTTAATACGCTCGGAACATTTGTACCGATATTTCAGTGGCGATATAATTGAGCGATTAACAGCATATGCGATTGGTGAGCTGCAGTGAATGATACGTATCAGGAATAAAACAAGAGACCTCTCTATACGTGCGCATTGCACACAACTGGGAGGATGGAGACAGCGTTCATAACGGTTTTCACGGTGCCTCTCTCTGTTGCACGCACACGCACACAGCATCTTAATAGGATACTGTACCAGCTTCGCGGAGCCGAAATTGCGCCTATAAAAAGTTGATGTAGCAATAACGGGAAAACCGGGTAGGACACTGCTGTTGTCATATTTGCTGCATAAAATATACGACTACATTTTCAACCATATTCAGCTGCTGGGCCACCGAACAGCTGTGCTCATCATACGCCGGCTGCTCATCATACGCTGGGTGTTCATCATACGTTGAGTGCTCATCATACGCCGCGTGTTACTTGGGTGCAGGCTCCACCATTGTTTACATGTAGAGAAGAGCGACCATTCTGGGAACGCGTCAATGGTACCCGCTTAGTGGCCCTTCGTGACGTGTGCCGTGCACTTGAATTCCAGGGTTGATCCAAACTCCTGAATTAATTATCGTTGATGGGTAGAGGTTGTGGTATTGGGTAATGACCTCTTTGCTCATTCTTTTCACCTCACTTGGAAGTGCACCACAGACAGGCTCATACCTGCAGATGAATTGCGGCTAACATCTGAGATATTTCATTACTTGACTTGATAGGTGAATTGCAGCCCATATACGTAGTGTGTGTTTTTTTGTCTCTTGTGTTGTGTAGCTTTGTATTGCAATACAGCGCGTAGCGTGTCGTTAGAGGGATATATCCACTGACACGTATTGGCGTGGCGTTTTGTGTAAGGCACTTGTGACCAAATCTGGTCAAAGCTACCGATAGAATTGTAACTAATCTTGATTTGAAGCTGTAATGGATTTCACGATGTGACGCCGTGATTTGAAGAACCTTTGCAGAAAACCGCATGAGGCGCGTGATGACGCACCAGAGGAGCTCCAGGTGGAAGTTGCCGAGCTGCAATGTGATGCTCTGTTGAGGTTTTTCAACCATTGGTGTTTGTCACGTTATCAATAATTGGGACAAAATCGTCCCAAACTAAAATCCTTCGCTTCGAGAATAATTGTGCATACTTTGGAAACACACTGCGCGTGTGGGAGCAGGTGTTACGCGTCATGAGCGGTGGCACAGCGGTTAGCGCACTGCACTACGAACATGGCGGCCCGCATTTAATTCCCGCTCACGGCCTCCAACACCGATGACAATGATCTAAACCGGTCTTGGACCTTTCTTAGGTCGAGTTAGCCTCAAATGAGTACCTGGTGCGATGTGAAAACATCGCCACTCGGGAGACAAAGGTGGGTGGGCGTGGTACTGGTCACCCACCCCCTCGTGTGCTGTACTGGATCTTCATGAGTTGCTACTCACTAACAGAACTTTTCCCCAACAGTCTGTTAAGGATGTATGGGGAATCTTTGTCTTTGTTTGTGCTTAATGAATACCAAGCGGTTTAAATAATAATTATTGACTCTGAAAAATGAATTCTGGACTTAAAACACAACAAGAAATAGCCTCAGCCCAATCATTTCCTACGAATATTGATTCAAGGATTCAAGCTTAGAGGTGCCAGCTATCAGAAAGCAGCAGTAGCAGTCACTAAAAATCGAATGTGAGTAACGCTGAAATGTATCATTATCGACATATCTTCATAACCTTTGATGAACGCGGGCTTGTGCCAGTTGCCATGGTGTTGCATCACGTCCACTTGTATAAATGAATTTGACACTGCTAGTGTGGCATCTCCCACCACTCACCCACCTCCGTGGACTGTAAAATGTCAGTAGTGTCTACTCCAAATTATATATTTTATAAAACTACATTTTTAACATGTATTTCACCCCTCATTAAACATTTTAGCGTATTCAAACAAGTTTGTATTTGTTATATACAAGGAACACACACTTTGAAAATTTTAAAACAGGCTGACAAGCCAGTAGTATTGGCCGTACAAGCCAGATTTACCGTACGAACAATTGGACGTATTGGTGGTACACCCGTGCAGCATAACACACCGGCCCTCATAAAACAGTCTGAAATCATAATTTGTATCAGCAAATCTGTTTATCGGTCTTTAAGTGACCCGGTCACCAAGTTTGACACAATTCGATGGTTTATTTGGTCGACTGAGACTTGCTAATAAAAAGGGCAACATTGACCGTTGATTTGGATCCCGTTGAATCGAGGAACCGCTCAAGTTAGAATTTAAGTGTGAAAATTCCAAAGAAATGTGTCTGTCTATAGTTTTCTGGTTAGATTTTTTGTTTATATTTCATTTATACCTGATGATGATTGCTTGTGTTGCAATCGAAACGTCGTATGCTATTATTGAATGTATTTTATCTTTATACGTGACTTTACCGAAAGAACCAAAGAGTAATTCCTGCAGTCACGAAAGCTCCAAATTAAGATTGGACCACTTCTACGGGGAAGTTCCAAGTTTATCTTTTTCTCTCTCTGGGTTTTTTGTTTTCTCTCTCTGCCTGTGTATTTAGTGTACTTTTTCTGTCTCCACTCATTTTTGTCGTTCTTATGTTCTGCTCTGTCTGTGTGTCTCCGTTCCTCTTGTTTTATGTTTTGTCTTTCTTTGGAATTTTCACACTTAAATTCTAACTTAGCAATCTTTGAAATACGTAATCGACCAGGCTATGCGTTAATTGTGTGTTGACCGACTCTCTGTGTTGTATTACATAACATTTCGATATTTTGCTAGGTTATTTAATTTAGTGTGTTCTTTCTCCCTCTCTCCTAATTTTCAGCTTGCGTACTTTACTACCACGCGTCGCCGTACTCATTGACATGTTATTTTTTTCTCTAACCCCTCCCTCTCTCTGCCCCCGCCCCCCTCTGTCTATTTAAGGCCTCGCCACAGAGACGATCTTCCTCTCTGTGCCTGTGTTACTCTCTCTCTATGTATCTTGGTGATATCTGTCTGCTTATATGTCTGTCTATAGTTTTCTGGTTAGATTTTTTGTTGCTATTTCATTTATACCTGATGATGATTGCTTGTGTTGCAATCGAAATGTCGTATGCTATTATTTAATTTATTATTTTATCTTTATACGTGACTTTACCGAAAGAACCAAAGAGTCTATTGATACTATACGGGGGATCTTTGCCTTTGCACTTCTGGGCAATGTGGAAGAGTAGAAAAAAATATATAGTTTGGCCACTGGATAGCAACAAGACTGGCAGTGGCGCTTCGATGAGTGAGTGGGCATAATGCCGTGAGATGAAAGCCGGGGCCATTGCGTTTAACGATTGCCCTGCTTTCTGGAGCTGCGTCATAACGTTTGTCTATGCTGCGAGGCACAGACAAACGTTTGTCTGTGCTGCGAGACAAGCTCTCGCGTGAACGGCATTGCCGCTAAGCTTGAAGAGCTCACGAGAGGCTCTATGGTTTGCGGAGCTTTAGAGGGCGAGTGGTGATGGCCCACACCCAGCGGGGGATTCCTCGCTGGCTGGCCGACTGGGCAGTGTCTGCGGTGACTCTGGGGGATAGCGGAGCTACGGAGTGGTCGGAGCGGCCCCGTGGGGGTGACCACACGGGCACCCCTTGGTGACAACTACGTGACCTTTGCCAGCAGCTCACTCGGAACATCCCAATAGTCTAAAACATTTGCAGACACAGGCCTCATGCCTCTAGGAAATGCTGGATGAAATGACATCCGCCGCACGTTGCGCTCGCAAACCGTCACGTTCTATTAATTGTACGATTCACGTTTCTTGGGCATGTTATAATAATTCAATTCGGCCATTAAAATCTATTTCTTAGGCTCACGTGCAGTTAATCACGTTTGTTGTAAGGATATATTTGAACGGTATTTTTAGTTATGCACATTAAATGCAAATGTATTATTTAAAGCCCCTGGGAATCACTGATGGATTGGGGCTGAACAAACTCCAAAAATACCTGCTTCATGTCTTCTTTGAGCAAGAAAAAATCATCAATTTTGCATGGCTGGAAAAAATCATGATAAGCCAATAATAAGTGCTGTTTTTTTCTACACAGCGCTTTGTCAATCCATTACTGGATGAAGCCATTTTCCACACCTTCGTCAGTCATGGGGATTGTGTGAGACTGTAATTCACTGTGCTGGTCCGTGTGCGTGTATAAGGATTTGTTTTATTTGCCAGTACGGAGGCGTGGGTCATTCCACGAGGAACAGAGAGGGGAGTTATTTGATATCATTCCATCAAAAAGTCACTATCGCTTCCCTGCGATATTTAACATTGATTTTATGTATTTTTTTACATTTATGCTGTACAGCTTAAAAAGTCTTCTACCAGTTTTAGGGCAAGCTATTATATTTGTATTATGTACGTTGGACTTCTTTCGCACCGTACGTAGCCAACCGTGCTAATTGGAGGTTCAGGTTGAAGGACACAAAACTATGTGTCTCTGCTGTGTGTGAGTCTATGGCTCTCTGTGTGAGTCTATTAATGAATGTATGTTGAACTTATTTTGCACCCTACGTAGCCAATCGTGCTAAATCGAAGGTGTGCGGTGCTAATCCACTGCTGGATGAAGAATGCTCCAAACATGATCCTGCAATGTATTAATGCCCCCAGCGCATGCACGCGAGTTGATCTCATCACTCAATCTCCATCGGTGGAGGTCCTCCAAGATGCATTCTCTCCTTCAACCGCCGCCACTCCATCGTTATTCTTCACCGTTCGTCGTCACCACATCGAGCCACGTGTCCTACCAATGCCCACTTTTAAAGAAATATTTTTAGTGTGTGAATTATATAATTAACCAGTGTATGTCATCTCATCAATGCGTTCCTCTTTCTGTCCCTCTAAGCATGCATGTCTCCGTGGTTCTTTGTGCGCCCTTCCGCTTTCGTGAAAATAAGTCGTTTGTTACTGACGACATTACCGAGCCACATCAAGTAACGTGCATTTGGTTAAACGCTTCCTTGCACATCGGCATTTACATTTTCATTATTAAATTCAAATTTTCAAAATAACTCCAACCTGCTTTCATCTGCCCACTATTTCATCATCTTGGAAAAATCTACGGACACGTTCGCCTCTTTCGGCGTGCATATACATTATGAAAGGTGTAAGTTGAACATTTTACAGGTACAATGTGATAATGATAGAAATCGTAATTGGGACACTAAGGCAATGCGTGGGGTGATGCTGCAACAGCGCTGGGTCCCACCACTTCCCCTGAGACTCTGCGTGGGCGGTGTGAGCTCACCTCGTGGAGACAGCGCCGATCGTGGATTTCTGTGTGAATCTGTGTGTGAGTGTATGGGTCTGTGTGTGAGTCTATGGGTATGTGTGTGAGTCTATGGGTATGTGTGTGAGTATATGGGTCTGTGTGTGAGTGTATGGGTCTGTGTGTGAGTGTATGGGTCTGTGTGTGAGTGTATGGATCTGTGTGTGAGTGTATGGGTCTGTGTCTGAGTGTATGGGTCTGTGTGTGAGTGTATGGGTCTGTGTGTGAGTGTATGGGTCTGTGTGTGAATGTATGGTTCTGTGTGTGAGTGTATGGGTCTGTGTGTGAGTGTATTGGTTTGTGTGTGAGTCTATGGGTCTGTGTGTGAGTCTATAGATCTGTGTGTGAGTGGATGGGTCTGTGTGTGAGTGTATGGGTCTGTGTGTGAGTCTATGGGTTTGTGTGTGAGTCTATGTGTCCATGTGTGAGTCTATGGGTCTGTGTGTGAGTCTATGGGTCCGTGTGTGAGTGTATGGGTCTGTGTGTGAGTCTATGGGTCTGTGTGTGAGTCTATGGGTCTGTGTGTGAGTCTATGGGTCTGTGTATGAGTATATGGGTCTGTGTGTGAGTGTATGGGTCTGTGTGTGAGTCTATGGGTCTGTGTGTGAGTCTATGGGTCTGTGTGTGAGTCTATGGGTCTGTGTGTGAGTCTATGGGTCTGTGTTTGAGTGTATGGGTCTGTGTGTGAGTGTATGGGTCTGTGTGTGAGTGTATTGGTCTGTGTGTGAGTCTATGGGTCTGTGTGTGAGT
>CM025639.2:11710617-11729710 GCA_014621495.2 Entosphenus tridentatus
TGGCACGTTTTGTCGACGTGACAAACCTTGTTGATTGGCTTTGTCAGGTGGTGGCGGGTTTAACAACACATTTATATTTACGCGATCTAACCCCCAAAAACCTCTATTATGAGTTATATATCTGCTTCTTCAGGCCATTTCCTTAGCACCGTGAGTTTCCACGACTCTGTCAGAGTTTCCCAGATAGATGCTCCTCCATTTCATGGTACGAAGTCGATCGCGCAAGAAAAGCTACATTTTAAAGAAGAAGAATACATAAATTGCGTGTTAGTTTGGTTTATTACAGAATTATCAGAAGCGTCCAGGTAAGGTGTCTGCTTGCTATCGGGCAGTATTCGCGAAAGGTGGGGCAGTCGGGGAGTGGGTGGGGGTTTGTGGGCGAATTCATAAAACGAAAAAATCCTTCATGCTGCACTGTTTCCCACTTCAGCGATTCTCATAAGAGCAACTCCTAAAAAAATACAAGCAATGCTCCTGGGATGAGCTGACGTGATGGGCGGGCGCCAACAATCACGAGTGAGAGCAACATCCTCCCAATGTGAATCGTCTCCCGCTCGACGCTCCAGTTGCGTTTCACTACCAGTCATAAATATTCTCTCCTGTGAAATGTTTAACGATGTTTCTACAGAAATTTTAATTTTTTCAAATTCATTAATCATTAGGGCTCTTTGCAATACCACCACCAAACATATTTAATCCATGCCATGAAAAACAAACTCATTAATATTGTGTTATTCAATTTTGCGACGATTTATTCAGAATTTAGTTTTTCGCGCGAATTGAGTGGCCTATATTGTTTTGAATTTATAAAAAGCGCCTTTCGCCAAGGTGTAAGAAAGCTTCACGTCCATAATACCAACTCGGGGAGTGCACACTACCACAAAGCCATTTGATTGTGGCAGCACCATGCAGCGTACATCAGCAAAGGCTTCACTTGATGCAAACGCGTTGAACACGTGCGTGTAGTTATTGGCGCTTATCGTGTATTAAGTATTAAAAAGAAAATCGCCCATAACGAGGCCCGTAGAAGCAAGGCCATTGACTGGAATCAACATATATCACGAATAGCATCGACCCCCATGTTAAACAAAGGGATTAGAGACAGGCCTACCGAGAAGTGTTGGGCCCGTGGCTCGTATATATAGGGACACCTCTACTTACGAACGAGTTAGGTTCCAGATGTCTGTTCATAAGTCGATTTGTTCGTAAAGTCCAACTTTACTCCTGTCGATTCCAAACATGTTGCACGGCATGTACACTAAACATGGGGAATGGCTTTAAAAGTTGTATAATTTCCTGTAGATGTCGATGCCACTAGTTCAACATTCTGCAGATGTAGATGCCACTGATTCTTGATGTTCTGCAGATGTAGATGCCACCACCGCCATCTTTTGCACAGCAGTTGAACTTAAGACTCTCGGTCCGAACAAGCAACTGGACATACGGACAGATTTGTTTGTATCTATAAAAGTTTCGATTTAAAGCTTTCGTGATTGCAGGGATTCATCTTCTTGGTTCTTTCGGTAAAGTCACGTAGAAGGGAAATAATAAAATAATAATAAATTTCTATTCTAAAATACAATTTTCACGACATTTCGACCACAACGCAAGCAGCCGTCTTCAGGTGAAGAACAGGTCTGTCGGAAGACAGCGTCTGAATGAGCACCACCAAGCTTGGCAGCGTATTTTTAAACTGGATTAGAGGGGGAAGGGCGCCTTGACAAAGAAATTTGCATATCAAGAGGAATTTAGTTATGGGAAATGCAGATATGGGATTAGTCACTACTTGTGGAATGCGTAGGAGGTGGGAGGGGGGTCTCAAAGTCATATTATGCCCGTGCATTATGTAGGATTAGCAGCATCAAAGGGAGGGAGTAGGGTTAGCAGTAATAAAGGGAAGGAATTTTAATAGTAAGGAGCTGCAGCAGCTAAACCACCACGTAAAAGACTAAAATATAAACTACATCAATATACTAAATACACTCTCCAATAAGCTGAGCTACTAACAGTAAGTCATACATTACAATTCTATGTCGCAAAAAAATATAATATGCCTCCAGCTAAACTTTTTTCTTACATCACACGGGTCTACCCCGTACTATATACTGCCATAGACAAACCCAACATTAAATTATATGCTGCATTACTATACACCACCCTATACCTTAGACTATACATTGTAATATTACACTATGTATTATTCTACCCACCCTACTGTATACCACACTGCTGTATATTCACTATACAATTACGATACTATATATTACCTTATACATTATACTAAACATTACACTTTTATACTATTTATTATTTTACAATCTGCTATACACTATACCATTGACCGTCGCGTGAAAGGTACTAAGAGGAAGCAACGAAATATGTCAATGGGAGAGTGGTGGTAGGAGACTTGCAGCGGAGCAAAGACTCCATTCCCTGCGGAAAATACAAAAGATATATAGTCAATGCCAGTGAGTGTGCTGCAGTCTGAAAGTCACCGTAAACGTGAACACAATCAGTTAAGATCCAAAATGGTTTATTACGTCCTTCCAATGATTGCTGAGCCAGAATCCATCTTCTCGGTTGAAATTGTCTCTGTGTTTGTATATGTGGATCGCCTCATGAACGAATCTCTCATGGTAGCCAGATGGCTTGCAGAGAACCTCTGTCTTGGAGAAGTCAATGTCATGTGAGCCCACTGAATTGTAACAGTGATCTGCCACGGCTGAGGTGTTTGTCCTACCGTGTTTCAGGTCTGCTTTATGTTCACGGATGCGGTCCGAGACATGTCGTTTGGTTTCTCCGATGTAACTGCTACCACAGAGGCAACTTAGTTTGTAGACGCCAGGGTACTGTATGTCTGGAACCACATATTTTACAGACGGGACCAGTTCACGGATTTTATGTACTGTGTTGAATCGGACCTGGATCTTGTGTTTAATCAGGATTTTGGAGATCTTTTTTGTGACCCCAGCAATGTAGGGTAAGGTGATGGTTTTGAATGGCTCCTCAACAGGATCCTTCTTGATGGTTGGAGTGATAGCTTTGTGGATTGTGTAGTCGGAGTAACCATTAGCCTTAAGAGCTTGGCGTACGTGTTTGAGTTCACTGGCAATGTGTTCCTGGTTGGAGATGCAATGGGCTCTATGGTGTAGAGTCTTGATGAGGGAATTATTCTGGGATGGCTGGGTGTATGGAATTGATGTGGCCGAGGAATTGAGCAGGCCGGCCATGTGGCCAGATGACAAAAGTGTCATATACGTACCTCTTCCATAAGGTCGGGCGTAGAGTGGCAGTCTGGATGGCGTCAGTCTCAAATTTCTCCATGAAAACGTTCGCTACAACCGGAGATAGGGGGGAGCCCTATGGGGTGCCCTCAGTTTGTTTGTAGAAAGTTCTATTCCAGGTGAAGTATGTATTGGTTAAGCAGTGTCTCACCAGGGGGGTACCTCAGTATTCAGTCCTTGATGAGCCAAGTCTTCAATGATTGCGATGGTGTCAGGTACAGGAACTTTGGTGAATAAGGAAACCACATCAAAACTGACAAGCAGATCGTCTGGGGACAGGGAAATTCCCTTGATTGTCGATACCAGGTCAGTAGAGTTTAGTACCGCAGAGGTGGTTTTTCCAGTGAAAGGCCACAGTTGATAGTAGAGACAATGGGACGAAGGGGTTATCTTTTTTATGTATCTTTGGCAAGCCATATAATCTAGGTGGCGTGGCTGCAGAAGGTTTCAACGAGAACTGTTTGGTTTGATCAATTAATGCGGTTGAATCAGAAATGATTTTGTTGGTTTTAATGACGAGGCTGTTGGTGGGGTCTCTTTATTTTTTGTATAGCTGCCATCGTTGAGTAGTTCTTGAATTTTGTTGTTGTATTCTATTTTGTCCATGATGACAGTGGCATTGCCTTTGTCGGCTGAGAGGATGACAATATCATCCCTCTTTTTTAATTGAGCTAATTCAAAACGCTCATCTTTGCTGATGTTGTTAGCTGGCATCTTAGCGTTTTTGAGGGTTGCAGCGATTTCAGATCTTGCTACGTCTGCAGAGATGTGACCCAGGCCCTTGAGAGCCACATCTACTTGGGCAATGATATAATTAACTGGTATGTGTCTAGGTGTGACTGCAAAGTTTAGCCCTTTAGCTAAAACGGATTTCAGACCATCAGAAATAGAACTGTTACTGCGATTAATTACGACTTTGTTAACGGCTAGCTTTTCAGTGTGTGGGCCCGTTCTCTTGTTAGAGAGGAGGTTGAATTTGTAAATCAAGTTGTCCTTACATTTGGTCGACATAGCGGCAGCTGAAGAGGCAGTCATATTATCTACATGTTCCCAATCCGATGTGGACATTGTTGCAGTCAAAGATAAGTGTGATTTGTAGAGTGTCTTGTCTAACTGATCTAGTTCAGTGCAAGTAAGTCTGATTTTCTCTGAGATAAGAGCTAATCTAGTTCTAGACAAAATTCGTTTAGCATTAGAAGAAGTTACAGCAGCAGAGGTGAGTGTAAATGCAATTGGTATTACCTTAGAGTCGCGGCATCTCTTCAGAAAGGTGAGAGACTCGATTAGCTGAGCCTTCTTATCCCGGAGTTTGTTGAAGGATCTTAAAGTTTTGTGGAATCCCACCCCGTAGTGGCGGTTAAATTTCGATTTAAGAAGAATCCTGTTGAGGAGCCATTCAAAACCATCACCTTACCCTACATTGCTGGGGTCACAAAAATATATCCAAAATCCTGATTAAACACAAGATCCAGGTCCGATTCAACACAGTACATAAAATCCGTGATCTGGTCCCGTCTGTAAAAGATGTGGTTCCAGACATACTTTACCCTGGTGTCTACAAACTAAGTTGCCTCTGTGGTAGCAGTTACATCGAAGAAACCAAACGACATGTCTCGGACCGCATCCGTGAACATAAAGCAGATTTGAAACACGGTAGGACAAACACCTCAGCCGTGGCAGATCACTGTTACAATTCAGTGGGCTCACATGACATTGACTTCTCCAAGCCAGAGGTTCTCTGCAAGCCATCCGGCTATCATGAAAGATTCGTTCATGAGGCGATCCACATATACAAACACAGAGACTATTTTAACCGAGAAGATGTATTCTGGCTCAGCAATCATTGGAAGGACGTAATAAACCATTTCGGATCTTAACTGATTGTGTTCACGTTTATGGTGACTTTCAGACCGCAGTCCACTCACTGACATTGACTATATATCTTGTATTCTCCGCAAGGAATGGATTCTTTACTCCACTTCAAGCCTCCTACCACTAGTCTCCCATTGCGCCATATTATTAACATTTCCACCCTTTATTAATTCTGACCTCACTTCCTCCCTTTGATGCTGCTAATCCTGCATAATGCATGGGCATAGTGACTTTAAACCCCTCGCCAGACCCCCTACGCATTTCACAAGTAGCACTAATCGCATTTCTGCATTCCCCATAAATATGCTAAATTCCTCTTGATATGCAAATTATTTTGTCAAGACGCTCTTCGCCCCTCCATCCCAACATAAATAGTCGCTTCAAGCCTAGGGCGTTCCATTCAGATTCTGTCTCCTTGACAGACCTCTTCTTCACCTGAAGACGGCTACTTGCGTTGTGGCCGAAACGTCGTGATAATTATTTTATTATGTTTTATTTTTATTATTTTATTAATGTCTTTCTACGTGACTTTACCGAAAGAACCAAGAAGATGAATCCCTGCAGTCACGAAAGCTTTAAATCGAGACTTGGAGAAGATCTGCAAAGAGGAGTGGGACAAAATCCCTCCTGATATGTGTGCAAACTTGGTGGCCAACTACAAGAAACGTCTGACCTCTGTGATTGCCAACAAGGGTTTTGTCACAAAGTACTAAGTCATGTTTTGCAGAGGGGTCAAATACTTATTTCCCTCATTAAAATGCAAATCAATTCATAAAATTTTTGACATGCGTTTCTCTGGATTTTGTTGTTATTCTGTCTCTCACTGTTCAAATAAACCTACCATTAAAATTATAGACTGATAATTTGTTTGTCAGTGGGCAAACGTACAAAATCAGCAGGGGATCAAATACTTTTTTCCCTCACTGTATCATTCGCCTGTGGGTTGCGATTTAAAGGAGCACTCCCACGAAATAGTGGTTGCATCAGTTTTCCCTCGAAGGCTTGACTTTGATCGCACAATCGGAACGATTATCACTCTATGATTGTAAGTGTTGGCTGTACACAGCGACCTTGCCACCGGGAATAGTAATGCTACAGCACTCTTCCCTACATTGTATTGTAATACAGCGAGTACCAGAATTGGCTGGCAGACTCTCTCAATGACGAAAAGATAACTTAAAAAACTCCCCGTGACGTGTGGCTTCTGTCGATGCAGAGCTCCCTATCAATTTGCCAGTCACGGGGGCAATTCCCGGAGCCTTCCACTTGCAGTACTGATTTTTGTTCTTGCATTCTTCATTATATCCGAAATTTTCCGTCTCGGCTCGCCTTCTCACAAGGGACTGGAATTCCTTTGATTTGGCTCCTCAGCCTGTGGGAACAGCTGCTCAGTTGCCCCTAAGTTAATCGTTTTACCACTTTCTGCAATTATTAATCTGGAAGCGGATGTGGGGTCCCTTTTAGCCTTTTGTTGTCCAGATGTCTTTATTACTGCCATGTATCCATTCACGTTCTGAACTGTGTTCCCCCCTCTTCCCTCACGGATTGGAGGTGTTAAAAAAAATTCGCCTCAGACTTGCAGTCTCTCAAAGAGGGGCGCTGTGGTCTTTGAAGTTGTGACCTCTTGTGCACGGCTGTGCTTACTGTCGCCATGTTTTCCGTTCACTCTTCACGGGTTGTAAGTTAAGAGAAGAAAATTATTATTTTACACCTCTTATAGCTTGGTACCATACCACTTTCTGCAGTTTTGACTCTGCAAGCGACTCAAGGTACGTTTTGAGCAGTGTTTACAGCACTTCTGTCGCGGTTTGGAATTTCTTCATGGTATTTGATATATCAAGGGGAGGCGCCCCCCTGCATACATAATTTACTGCTACCATGTGCTGTGTTAGCTGCTGAAAGACAAAGGCGGTTGGTGAGGCTCTGATCCTATGGAATACATATTATCTTGGTCGTGTGTGATTGACCTATTTCGCATTGTATCTCTTCTGAATGACCCTAGGTCTAATACTTCATAATTATTCTTTGGTTTATGTTTCACCAAGACTTTGTATACCATAGTTATTACCAAAGGTATTCCGAGGGTTTTATTAACCTTTATGCCCCTTCTGAATCGCCAGGGATCCATTCTTCTTATTCTCAAATTATATTTTGATATCCTGAGGTTGACATATAGCTAAGCTTCGAACTTTACTATTGTATTTTAAAACCCCAGCCAGTCCGCAATGACCAACCACCTCTTGCTGGCTCTCGCTGTCCGGGCCTTTCCCTAATAACATTTTATGACTTACTCCAGCTGTCCCTTGTGTGGCGAGGCAAGAGGCAGCGAGGTGTGAGAGTGACACCCCTCCGCGCCCCAGCGCTACACCCCGATCAAAATTATTACAACAACAAAAATATGCAGAATCACTCTTAATATGATCAGTGCCCATTGGTGAAGGGGAGACCCCAGACCCAGTTCACATCTCTCTCTCACCACCGGCTTTAGCCATGGCCAGCAAACTCAGGTCACCATGATTCATAGCGCATTGCTGCTATCCACTGCACTGCCGCTCTGCTCAAATTCCATGTAGTATGTTCACGCCAATATATACCTTGTTGATACACATTATTTTTTAATGCATTTTTTATTCACATAAAAGTATTTGATATTGTGACATGCAGTGTTACGTGTGTATCTTGAATCTATATATGATCCCTTGTGCAATGCAGTGTACAGTTCAGTCTGCATGTGTTCTCTCCCCGTGGTCACGAAGTTAGTTAACACAAGTGACCGTATCGACAGAGATAGGAGTGCCTACAACTGGTGCAAGAATAGAGTAATAAAGTGTAAGCAGGTGACCTGTTACAACGTGTCCGACTGAGTGATTTTTCAAGACACTACAGTAGTACTAGTCGAGACGGTAAAAGATAGTAGTACGAATGGAGACAGTGAAGGATAGTACTACTAGCGGAGACGGTGGAAAAATAGATACGAGTGGAGATGAGGCACATCACAAAGGTGGTGGAATAGCTTGATGGATCGTGCGGGTAGAGGGGTCTCATTATTGAGAGTATCAGAAACAACACTGGGATGTTCGTATGTATATTGTGGTCACTTATATAAGTGAGTGTATTGAATTTAACTTTTATTTGGTGGCATTTCCTTAGTGTGAAATAATATTTTTTATAAAAGGGAAATTTGTGGATATGTGTGTCTGTTCGAAATGTTTAGCATACTTCCCAACATGCTACAAACTTTACATTTGGCATGTGGGTAGCTTCCATCCTGTACACAATGTAAAAAATATAAAAATAGACTTTTGTATTTTGGGGGGGGGGGGGGAGATAATGTATTGCACGGCAGGTGAGCGGTGACATCACATCTGTGATGTCACCCGCATGCGGCAGACGTCACGCATCTCCCCCCCACCCTCCGCGGAGGCCTGTATTCCGCACAAATGCGCGGCTGGGGTGGGGGGGAAATAATAATCATCTATATTCATTGAATTAACTTAAAACTAGAACTAAACTATACATTTCTGTACGAAGAACGGGTACACCTGCTAGTTGTGTATAAAAAGGCGGGAAGGGGGTCCTCTTCATACTGAACACCGCATTGTGTTCATTCCTTCTGCTGCTACCGCTTTGCAGAAAGGGCCTTATCAGACTCTCACCACCTTGTGTGAAGTGAGGTTGGTGCTTAATAGTGATCTAGAAGATATTGGCCCCTTTTTTCCACTTCCTATAAATTGCCACAGTGAACCTCCTGGCTGAGGAAATTGTAAGAGCCTTGAGAGGCATTTGTTTCGATGGTTAAATCTCTCCACACAATGGCACAATCTGGCCAATTATAATCAGCCATTCGAGCTGGGTGTATTTATTCACACTTAACTCGTCATATCAAACATCCCTGAGCGTGCAATCTACATCATCATAATTAAGATTGCAATTTAGATGTGCGCTGTACCTTCTGCCCTGGGGTAACAAGTAAAAATAGCAACTATTGGTTTTTACCTCTCTGGGAACTACAAATCACGTCACCATAGGATGAGCTGAATCGTTAAGACCACTGTATTTAGCATGAACACTGTATTGCACCTGGATACTGTATCTCACCTTAACATTGCACGGCACGTGAAAACTGTACTGCACCTGAATACTTTACTGCACCTGAATCCTGTGTTGCTCCTGAACATTGTATTGTGCCTGAATACTGCATTCAACCTAACTACTGTATTGCACCTGAACTTGGCCGCACATTTTGGTCCAAGTGCTTATTGCAGCAGTTGTACCGAGTATACTGTTTATATCCATATCAAGTGGCACACGCTTTTCTCAAATTGACACAGCCTCAAACTGGCATCAGCTGAAGCGCATTAGGATCACACTTGGAAGGCAGTGACTGGGTTTACTGCAAGTGTGCGTGCCTTGTAAAATACGAGAGGCTTTCTTATGTAAACTAAACTATTTTCATATTACTAGATAAGGCCCACTGAGCTATGTTGCTTTTTTCAGAAGCGACTTGGCCACAAATGATAGCTCAACGAAGTGGATTTCATATGGACATTTATAGCAGTCAAATACTCTAAACGCATGTTAATTATAAATATGGAGGGAAAAGCCAGAGGACCCAGAGAAAAATCTACGCAACCACGAGGAGAGAGACACGCAAACTCCAAATATACAGCAGCAGGCATCTGGGTCGGGATCGAACCCACGACCTCCTGTATACCAGACGAGGTAGCTAACATCTCCTGGTCACCTTGGTGCCCACTTGCCACCGATTGTATCATGGGCGTCACGTGATGAGACGAACGACCCACGCAGAACTGTCACAGAGCAGAACATCACCTCGTGTTGGAGAAATTGTCCATGGAAGTAGATATCACGGAACTGCTTCTGAAACCGCTCATCCAAACTAAGGGGCAGCTCGTTGCATGCCAGGCGAACCTTTAACTTTTAGTTCCCAGAGTTGGAATGCAGCTGAAATGAGAACAAATATAAAAGTAATACTTTTTGAGCAGTCATTCACCATCACGACGAGGCTCCCTCGCCTCCTTTCGCTCAAAAGCCGAATTGAATGAGGGGCAGCTGCCCACAATCGAACTCGGCATATCAGCAGTGGCAGCTCGAGTGACCTGACCTCTGAACCACACGCAGTCACCTATTCCTCATACGCTTGTGTTTTAAATTCATGGAATATCCAACGATGTATTTGTATTTAATTTTGGCTGATATTTTTTGTATGACATCACACTTGTGTGTTTAATGGCATACCAATCCACCAATCATATTTTTTTTATTTAGCAGACTCGAAGCTTCAAGCCGTTGACACTTTCAAACGGGCGGACCGTGTCGCTGTGAAGCATTGCGTTTCTGAAAAATGTCAAAAGACATTGCCAATGTAATAAAAATGAAGAGTAACTGTCCTAGCCTCAAAAGCCAAAGAGTGTATTTATGGTGGCAGGCTATACATATACATATTTTTGCGGCAGTAATATCTTTTTTTTGTTTAAGTATATTATTATTTTTGTAAACCATTAGATAAAGCAGGTGTCAATCGGGTGGTAAAAAAACATCACTCATCACGAATGGTACAAAAATGTTAAATGGCATGAGAAAAAATGGCATTGCTGGAATTACTGTACGTGTACATGAGAGCCTGCGTATTTATAGTTCTGTTTAAATGGCATTATTTGTAGTGTAAATTGGTGCATTAACTGTGCTCGATTCACAATTTATTCATGCTGCCTAGGACTGCATCGGCAGCTACGGCATAAATGTTGAGATTTTCCACGAGTTAGAGAAATGTAATCAGAACTATGCTTACATTTCCAAAAAAATGTCTGTGCTTACCATACTTTGTTTACCATACTTTCAAAGTGTCGTGCTAAGCAATTTCCATTACTGTCATCAATCTGGCCAATTTAGTTCTGGGACAGATTTGCACGAACCACGATATATCAACATGTATTGAATTTCGTTTGTGCATTGGTAAGAATAATAAACGTAAGTTACAGCCGTTTGTCAATCCACTGCTGGATGAGACCTCCGTACACCGTAGTGGTCATTGGAGTTGTTTGGTCATACTTCACCATGTTAGTCAGTGCAGGTTGGTGTAGGGGGTAGACCACATGACCGGTCAGATATCACTCACCGCTGAGTTGGTTATGGCCAAAACTCTAATTCAGGTTGTTTGGTTCATGGCGCAGTGTGTAACTGCCATGCCACTGATCCCGCTGTTCATGGCAATAAGATATCTATATTTTATTGTGATAAGGGTTAACAGTGGCTTTCCAAATTTTAGGTTACTCACTAATTCATACATGCCCTGTGTCAGTCTTATATAACTTGCGTTTAAAATGTTCACAAATTATCCTAGTTAACCAAATCAAGGTAAAATGTATAGGCCAACCACTCGGGCAGAATGGAATTAGAAAAGACGTCCTTCCATTAACCACATGGATAGTATCCATCAGAATTTAGAAAAGACATTATATTATTGGGTCTTTTGGTAAAGTCACGTAGATAGGTTCAAAGAAAATAATACAAAATTACAGAAAACTACGACGTTTTGATTGCAACACAAGCGGTCGTTTTCAGGAAAAGGGAGTTTGCTTCCAAGTGAAACCGTTTATAAGGGTTTGAAATGGGCGTAGCCCAAATGTCAGCAGCCAATGATAATGTGACTTTACCGAATGACCCAAGAATATGAATTCCTGCAGTCACGAAAGCTTTAAGTCAAGATTTAAAAGACAAATTCACACCAAATACAATTATGTCCATAATAGAGGTTCTTTGGGTTAAATCGTGTAAATATAAATGTGTCGTGAAAACCCGCCACCGCCCGACACAACCAACTAGTAAGGTTTGTCACGTAAACAAAACATGCCAATTAATTACTCGTTCAGTGGTGGCAGGTTTCACGACACATTTATATTTACGCGATTGAACCCAAAAAAAACTTAAATTACGGATAATATTTGTCGCGAAAGCTTACGTATTAAACTGACAGTTATGTCTGGCTTTTGTAGGCTATAATGACTTAATTTAGATTCAGTGGGAATTGATGTGGCCATCCAAGATCCAACACACCACTGCCTTAAAAAAAATATAAAACATATTTAAAAATCAAATCACTTAGATAGAATAGCAGCAATTTGTTGCATATACTGTACTGTAATACCCCGGTTTATGTCAGGGATGTGTTCCTAAAATGTGCGCTGATGAATATCAAAACAAGTAAATAAAAGCATTTTTTTCCAAATTGCCAAAATTCCGTACATAAATAATATATATTCTATGGGTCTTTCGGTAAAGCCACGTAGATGAGAAGACGATTGCTTGTGTTGCGATTGAAACGTCGTGATATTTTTTCTATCTACATGGCTTTACCAAAAGACCCATATAATATGTATTCATGCAGTCACGAAAGCTTTAAGTCAAGATAAATAAGATACTGTACTCTAAAATATGGTACATTTTTTCATGTACGACACACAAAGCGGTTCTATGTACAGGGTAGTAGTGGGTGGTGGCGAATGCTGAGAGGCGACGGATAACGAGACAGGACGGACGACGTTGCTGTCAGCGACGTGAGTGTGTAGGGTAGCGGTTTTCATAACAATGCGACGACAGATGTTTGCGAAACGACATCAAAGGGGCAGAGACGTAAATTCGGGGTACTACTGGAGAGTACAACCTCTCTGAACGCGAAGGCAGAGGTCAAGGGATCACCTTCCATCAGTGCCGAGAGGTCTGAGAGCTAGAAAATATCCTAGCCCAGTTGGGATCAACGAGAACCACCCCAGAGCCCGTCTCCTCTGCTCCTTATGGAGCACCCTGGGTATGAGGGGAAACGAAGGGAACGGATAGGCCAGACGCTGCCTCTATTCGCCGGGATCTAAGGTCGTGGTGCAATATTGTGATTATTGGAAGTATAACTCGTAGAATGCTTTGCATTTTTATTGGTAAAAATGTGTTCAGATAGCAATAGAGTGATTGTCAGATGAAATGAAATGATCAGACCACATGGTCTGTCATTTGGGGGGCCACGTTAGTGAGATATTAACTACCCCACCGGGTATACAGGAGGTCGTGGGTTCGATCCCGATCCCGACCTTGACACCTGCTGTATATTTGGTGTTTGCATGTCTCTCTTCTTGTGGTCACGTGGATTCTTTCCTGGGTCCTCCTATTTTTCCCTCCACATTTTGACTCAACGTGTTTAGAGTATTTGCCTGCTATAAATTTCCATGTGATTAAAAGCTACTTCGTTGAGCTATTATTTGTGATAGCCAGGTCACTTCTGAAAAATAAATACATTGCTCATTGGGGGCTTACCTGGTAACATAAAAAGTGTATAGTTAATCGTATGATGGGTCGTGAAAGCCAGCACTACAGCGTACATTTGGTTATTTGAAAGTACTTCGACTATAACCGCCTCAATGTTTTGGCTGCATTTGCCAGAACGGATAGTGTTTTGATGGTCAAGAATACTGACAGAAGCGGCAGTCATGGGATGGAACACATTCGAGAGGAAATCCACTCAGGAGATGGATTGATGACAGCAGCTCATGTGCAGATGCGAGATGGATTGTTACACCGTGGCACCATGAGAGTTGGAAATGGCTGGGGAGGAGGCCTTTGTCCAGGAATCGATTGATCTCGGCTGGTAATGATGTCTTGAAAATGCTGTTTCTATGAGGAACTTGTGTGCAACAATCTTACAGGCAATGTAATGTCAGAAATGTATTTCTGCGTAAACTGGATGACGTGTACATCGGAGTATAATATATGCACATTTACAGCTCTGACAACACAATAATGAGGCTAATTGCCCAGGAATTATTTTTCACACTCCCAGGATTTAATTTATAAATCATTCTGCAGCGTGGTTACCCCTCGTGAGGATTCGCTTAAACATAGCCTACAAGTGGAACTTCTCTCTCGTTAATGCTGCAATCACAACACCAACATAGTTTTCGTTGTGAAAATTAATTTGACCCAACATAAGTGTTGAACCGCCAATATGAATGTGTCATGTAAGGATTCCTAGTTATTAAATCTACTTCCTTCAGTGTTTCTCAACGGTTAGATATTTATAGACTCTGCAGTAGATTAACAAAAAATTGGCACACTACAGCATGTCTTAACCATCGATGTTACAATTACTACCTATTTATGAGCTGAATGGACAAAGCCACAGTCGTATTAGGCGATCAAACATTGTAGCTGGTCTTAGCTGCATCACATGCTGATGCTTGTACATCAACTCATCTAATATAATGCTTGTAACTAAAAAATTATTGGATGTATTGAACTGAACACATCATGCATACCAAGTACTCGCAGTATATACTTAACAGCTATGTAAACTAATCATTTACCATGCCATAAAGTGCAAGACATCACGTGCTGGTGAAATGTAGAAAAAAAATCGACAATTTTATCAAATAGAATTATTGTTTGTGTGTATATGGATATTCGTGTGTGAATGTGTTTGTATGTGTGCGTGCTCACACAGCACTTTCCCGTACAGTCTGTAAAGGCTATACAGTATTGGGGATCTTTGTCTTTGTATATGTTTGTGTGTATGTGAGCAGTATTGCACTGTACTTTTAACCGCCTTGGTGGCGAGATGTTAACTCCCTCATCTGGTATGCAGGAGGTCGTGGGTTCGATTCCGATCCTGACGCTTGTATCTTTGCAGTGGGCATGTCTCTCTCCCCGTGGTCGCGTGGATTTTAATCCGGGTCCTCCGGTTTTTCCCTCCATATTTAGAAACATGAGTTTAGAGTATTTGGCTGCTATAAATTTCCACGTGATAAGCCACTTCATTAAACTGTCATTTGTGATCGCCAGATCACTTGTGAAAAAGACCTATATAGCTCAGTGGGTCTTACCTGGTAAAATTAAAATATCATGGGACCTTCTTTGCCAGTACCAAAATATGAGAATAGGTTTTTTTCCCCTTTTTTCTGGCAACAAAACAGGTGTTAAGTTGTTAAAACACCAAACTGAAACCTTTCACAAGGAGTGATGTCTGCATTAACCACATTCTGACCAAAAGTAGTGTCGTTAATGCAGACATGATTCCTTGTAAAAGGTTTCAGTTTGGTGTTTTAACAACTTAACACCTGTTTTGTTGCAAAAAAAAAAGGGTAAAAAAACCTATTCTCAAAAAAAAAATAGTTTAGTATAGAAACCCAGGAACCCAGCAATATGAGTTCACTTACCGAACCGGTGCAGTTTCTAATATCAGCACTGGGGAGACAAAGGCAGCCGGCCATGGTGGTTGACATACCACCCAATGCGTAGTCTTGCATTGGGATGTGCTGTTGTCAACTCCACTGCGATTATTTGCATTCACTGAATTTACAAACCTGATATTAATGTTGCATGACTCCTTAATAGATGCTCGCCAACAGCACTCATTTCAACAGCTTACGTAGGTTATACCCGAAGGGTATTTATCTTCATCTGTGTCCCTGGATGTACGTGTTTTAAGAGTTGCCGTGCCAGACCGACACGGTTCCGAGAAATATCGGTACAACATGAGGTCAGCAATAATCGTAGCACCTGATTCGCAAAATTCTATAAACTGAATTGCGATTGCCGTTGCTCATTATATACACGGTTTAATGTTTTATTTCCTGAGAAATGTTTATGAAATAATGATTAAAGTTCACGGTATTAGTTCAACGTCTAAATAAATAAACACACATTGAATTAGTGCTTTGCAAAAAAAATTCCGAGGTAATTAAGAGCGTGTAAATTACATGGCGTCATAATCTCCAAAGTTAATATCATGCTTCTGTAACCGACTGAATGTAAATTATGGATTGTAGTGTTGCAATAATGAGGAGACTTAAGGCTGGTTTATTTTGAGTGAACTGCAGTTGGTGGGATTTGTCTGGGTCTGTACTCGTATCAGAGCATAAATACAAATGCAGTAACAGTGCAAAAAAAATCAAGGTTGTGGCGGAACC
This sequence comes from Entosphenus tridentatus, assembly GCA_014621495.2. Lineage (NCBI taxonomy): Eukaryota > Metazoa > Chordata > Hyperoartia > Petromyzontiformes > Petromyzontidae > Entosphenus > Entosphenus tridentatus. The sequence goes on from CM025639.2 coordinate 11,726,747, forward strand.
TGATATTGCAATAACAATCACCATCGCGAAAACTGCTATTGTTATCACGCATTATTTCGAACACTACACACGGCAATACGTGGCAGCGATGCCGAGAGTTCGGAGGCAGCTGGATGGCTCTCCGGCGTTCTCGCACTGCCACCGATCCTCACTCCCCTCGCCTCATCACTCCCACAGCAGTGCCACCACCAGGGCATTACGTAGGGCACAAGGTGACGTCAGGGCCACCGCGTGCCAGGATCTTACCCAGCGTCTGGCGCATAGAAGAACGCCTTCAATTATTGACACGTAAATAACTGATGTCCCGGGCAGGTAACTTGAGCATTCCTCTAAATAAGCCATCGCTTCCCAATTGTTTGCAATGGTGATGTTAACTACCTCGTCTAGTATGCAGGAGGTCGTGGGTTCGATCCCGACCCTGACACCTGCTGTATATTTGGAGTGTGCATGTCTCTCTCTCTCTACGTGGTCATGTGGATTTTCCCCGGGTCCTCCGATTTTCCCCTCCACATTTAGAATCAACATTGCACGTTTAGAGTTTTTGGCTGCTATAAATGTCCACGTGATGAGCCACTTCGTTGCGCTATAATTTGTTGTAGCCAGGTCACTTCTCAAAAAGAGCTGTGTAGGTAAGTGGGCCTTACCTGGTAAAATAAAAATAAAAACTAGTTTATGTTATCGTTTGTTTAAATGAGAGATCATCTAGTGGTTTAAAAGGCACGCACACTTGCAGCAAATACAGTCACTGTCTTCCAAGCGCGATCCCAATGTACTGCACCCTGTCCATTTGAGGGAAGCTTGTGCCACTTCAATTCCCTGGTTATCACGCCAGCGTGTGGCACATTCGCACTTGACACCAATGCGCCAGGGACACAACAAGCATTTGTTCTTGGTGCGGTTGCATGCAACCGCACCAAGAAAGAACGCCGGTGGCAAATGCCTTCAATTGCATTACTTTGAAGTCAAAAGTTTGCGAGATCACACTGAAGTTTGGAGAATCTTAAACCGCCTCTGGTCTGTGAGGTAGTACAGCAAGTGGGTTGTGTGTTGTGAACCATTCTGTGGGCCATTTCAGTGTTATCCCTCCCAGTATCCGTGGACTGCCTCTGGGTATTCCGGTTTATTGTGAAAGTACAGCTTCCCTCGCGTAACCTCCCCCATAGCACAAATTCAGAGTTTTGTGCTTCGTCTTTTATGGGCATACTAAACACGCCATGCGCTTCAAGAAAAACAAGAAAAAATATAATGCTTAAGGATTAAAAGATGTTTCAATTAAAAAAAATGTAAGTTAAAAAGTATGTTTCTCAGGTTAAGTGACTACAACCTCAATGCGGTGGCATCACCACCGTGCCATGGCAGTGCCCAGCGTCACGGGCTGGGCACTGCCACCGTAGATCTGAGTGGAAGCAGCCCACGGAAGCGTTCAAGAAGCCCTGCAGTTATTTATTATTTAGTCGCCTTCATAAGTAGTTATCGTTTAATAAAATAAATACTCCATATTAAGCATTTATATTACGTGAAATAATACTTCACGCACCCCCCCCCCCCCTCAATATAAGATGAACAACAAGGTGTGCTGGAGATTGTGGGTTCGATCTCCCTGTTTCCAGTGTTGTAAATCGATGCTTTCACCCAATTACCCATAACTGTCCATAACAGAGATATCAGTGTTATATCGCGTAAATTTAAATGTGTCGTTAAACCCGTGACCGGGTTTACCAATAACTGCACCCAAAAAAACTCCCATTTCTAAAATTATGTATTATTAATGTTGTTGTTGTCTTAATTTGGCTTTGCCCAGCCTAAGACTTACACATTTGAGTTGTACTTCCGAGCACTCATTGCAGGAAATTCAAATGCATACCCCCTGGTGTTGATAAAGGGGCCTGTTGGAAGCAGTATTGTGGTGCGACCTTCTGGAGGACACATTCTCCAACGGGATGAAGCACTGCTAGAGGTGCGGAGTTCTGACTGTAATTATACGCCTCACAACATGACGTAAAGAGCACATTTGCAATGTAAATAAACCATTTTATATCAAACTATAAACTATCAAAATCTAGAAACTATTTTTTTTTTTACCAGGATAGGCCCACTGAGCTATATAGCTCTTTTTTTTAAATGACCTGGCCACAAATGATCTCCCAATGAAGTGGCTTATCAAGTGGACATTTATGGCAAGTAAATACACTAAACGAATGTTAATTCTAAATGTCGAGGGAAAAATCGGAGGGTCGAGGGAAAAATTGGAGGAACCCAGAAAAAAATCCACGCAACCACAGGGAGAGAGAGAAAACACACAAAATCCAAATATATGGCAGGCGTCAGGGTCGGGATCAAACTCACGACCTCCTTTGTACCAGGCGAGGTAGTTAACATCTCCTAGCCACCCTGTGTCCCAATTTAGCACCACGATGCTGCAGATGAAATGCATTTAAACATTTCGCCTCATTTCCCCTGCAGTTAATCACATGGAGGACGAAGCAGGGGGGAACCTCAAGTCGAGTCGATTTTAGTTTGGCGAACACGTGGGACCTTTGTGGCACAAATCAGACTTCCAAACCACCATCGCAATCATTTCGCGCATGAACTTAAAATAAACAAGTCTAAACAGTGTAATATTAATCTCTGGTTCTTTCGGTAAAGTCACGTAGATAGAAAGAAACATAAAAGAAAAGAAAACACGACATTTCGGTCGCAACACAAGCGTCCGTCTGCAGGTGTGAAAAAATTATCTGCTGTTGTGGCTTTATATAGGCACAAGAGGGGAGAGGGGGGGGAGTTTAGCTGTGGGAATTCGCAGGGGATAGGGGGGAGGGTTTGTGGCGTGCAGGGACGGGTGGTGCTAGAGAAATTAGCAAGTAAATGGACTTGTAATACAAGTCGTAATTGGACGACGACAACCGGGTGGGTGAGAGAGGACGACGACAACCGGGTGGGTGAGTGAGGACGACGACAACCGGG
>CM025639.2:11730270-11767212 GCA_014621495.2 Entosphenus tridentatus
CGACAACCGGGTGGGTGAGAGAGGACGACGACAACCGGGTGGGTGAGTGAAAATCATAGCAGTTAAAACTTGACGTGGTTTATCACATCCTTCCAATGATTGCTCAATCTGAATACATTTTCTCGATTAAAGTTTTGTCTGTGTGTGTATATCTGGATGGCTTCATGAACAAATCTCTGATGGTGGCTAAAGGGTTTGCAGAGCACCTTAGTCTCGGAGAAAACAACGTCACGTGTGCCCACAGCGTTGAAACAATGATCCGCCAACGCCGAGGAGTTGGTTCTGCCATGTTTCAAATCCGCTTTGTGTTCGCGAACCCGGTCTGAGACACGTCGCTTCGTTTCACCAATGTAACTGCTGCTGCTGACACAACTCAGCTTAAAGACACCAGGACATTGCATGTCCGGAATCGCATCCTTCACCGATGGGATGAAATCACGGATTTTGTGTACTGTATTGAACCGAACTTGGATCTTGAGTTTGTTTAAGATTTAGGCAATCCTTTTGGTGACCCCTGCTATGTATGGTAAGGTGATGGTTTTGATTGGTTGGGGATGCAGCTTTGCGGATAGTGCGGTCAGAATATCCATTCCCACTAAGAGCCTGGCATACGTGTTCAAGCTCACTGGCTAGGTGGTGCTGGTCGGAGATGCAACGGGCCCTATGGTGTAATGTTTTGATGAGGGAATTCTTCTCGGCTCGAATAGCGAAGCAAGTTGTGGCTGCAAGTTAGTTGCTATATGCAAGTGTACGGAAGTGATGCATTGTTGAATCGTGGCTCAAATGCAGATGATGGAGTCCCGAGTGTGTAGATTTCTTCGGCGAGGTTGTTCCGGACGCGTGATGCTGCAAATGAGAATTATCAATCCCCCATGGTATTGGGTTTCGGTTTTAGGTGGTTGAACATTTTTAATCGGTGTGTACAACATTCTAGGTCAGAAACATGGACTCTGACAAAGTAAATTGAACGTACGCATGTACGTATGAGTGTTGAACTTCTTTCACACCGTACGTGGCCAACCGTGCTAATCCGAGGTGCAACACAAGCTGAAAAGTGCACACAAAAAGTGTGTAAAGATGCACGCTCATAATTACATTGAGAAGCCGATAGCACAAGAAAAGCAACTTTTGGGAGAAGAACCAACAGCAACAGTGTACACATGGATCTCGTTCCACAGCCGGAGAGGGCAAGCACAGCAGAGGGCACGGGGCAGAATAGCGTGCGGAGGAGCTGCGTCCGAGGAACACACGCAAGGGCCCACCAGCCATCGAAGAGAGAAGAAGGCTTTGGGATGGCCACACATACGAGGAGCACGTGGATTACAGGACGCACTCGATGTGACGTCAGTGGGCTTTGGCAGGAGATGCAGTCGAGAGAAAGAACTACGTCCGAAAGGTCAAGATCACCGAGGGAATCACAGCCAAGGGAGGAAACGCAGCTGACAGGACGTTACATGGTGGAGATGGGGCAATGCAATCTTCTCGTGTGCAAGTGCCATGCGGATTATTGACACCACAGAATCATGAGAGATGGTGATGACTTGGTAGGTTCCCATCCAGCAGTGGATTGAGCGTGGCTGATCATGATATAGTCTTTATGCACATTCTAAATAGACGCAGTTCTCTTGGATTTTAACTTGGATAATAAAGTTATAATGTAGCCAAAGTTCACCGTGGTAAATTTTAACATTTTACCACATTACCTCTTCTAATGACCTTTCAAATTTGTTTGCAGGGTGGTTACAGTAAATGAATGTCAGTGGATACTTATCCACTGACATTCATTTATCTACCAGACATCCTTTGCATTATAATGCAAGGGATGGGTGGTAGGGAGTACAGTTTGCAAACCGAGGATGTAGCATTCATGACTGTGTGTAGTATCAACAAGTACAAGTGGCAATAGCAGACTGCAGATGAAAGTGTAACCTTTCAGTCCATTCAGGATCATCAAGGTCAGGGCAGAGTGAGTTTGCTGATCCAAACTGACACAAAAGTTGCCAAAAATCCACTACTAAACTAAAAACTAAACTATATTTATTATACCAGGTAAGGCCCACTGAGCTATATAACTCTTTTTTCCCAGAAACGACTTGGCCACAAATGATAGCTGAACGAAGTGGCTTATCATCATGTAGAAATGTATAAGCAGCCAAATACTCTAGAAGCATGTTTCTATTCTTTGGGTCTTTAAGTAAAGTCACGCCCATTTCAAACCTTTATAAACAATCTTGATTTGAAGCTTGATTTGAAGCTTTCGTGACTGTAGGAATCCATACTCTTTGGTTCTTTCGGTAAAGTCACGTAGGTATAACATTAAATAAATTAAATCACGACGTTTCGATTGCAACACAAGCAATCGTCATCAGGTGGGAAAACCACAGCAAGAAAATGTATCTCGGCCTCCCACTCCCAGCCCCGCCTACTTACCCCCCACCAGCCTCATGTACTTCTCCTCGCGTCCACGCAGCGCCCCCCCCCCTACCCCACACCCCCACCCCTTCCTCTCCCCCCTTGCTTTTCCCCCTTTCTTACCTATATTACCTCTTACCATGGCAACTCTCTCTCCTACTTCAGCAAAAAAATTATTGCTGTGGTTTTCTCACCTGATGAGGGATTGCTTGTGCTGCAATCGAAACGTCGTGATTAAATTTATTTTATACCTACGTGACTTTACCGAAAGAACCAAAGAGTATGGATCCCTGCAGTCACGAAAACTTCAACTCTAGAATAAAATAAATCACGACTTTTCGGGCGCAACACAAGCGTCCGTCATCAGTTTGCCTTTAGAAGCTAACCCCCTTTTTTCTGATGACGACTGCTTGTGTTTCGATCGAAACGTATTTTTTTGTTATTCTCTTTGAACCTATCTACGTGACTTTACCGAAAGACCCAGAGTATATGAATTCCTGCAGTCACGAAAGCTTTAAGTCAAGAAAGCGTGTTTCTAATTGTGGAGGGAAAACCGGAGGACCCGGAGAAAAATCCACACGACCACGGGGAGAGAGAGACACGTAAACTACAAATATACAACAGGCATCAGGCACCTCGGTTGAAAAGCTGATATAGCAATATAAATGTTCACATAAATGTTGCTTAATCTCATGCCAACACTTGAAAGACTGTCTTAAAAATGAGCTAAACCTACTTATATATTCGATGAATTTACATGTTTGTATTACACCTCAGCTTGTTAACATGAATTGTATGCTAAAAAATAATTCCTACTTGTCACATAAGCAATAAACAAGCCGCAGCAGCAAAGTGATTAATAATTCACCGTGGGTATAGCATCTCCAGTTTGATGTGGCACCGTGCTAATTGTTCCGTGCCGATTAAGGATCGACGTTTTTTCTGGGTCACGGGTGCTCGATGAAGGCCAATTCCATCACCAAATTTTCATCATTTACTTTCAAGCCGTTAATCTCCATGATTACTGCACGTACGCACACGTAAGCACACACGCAAGCACCACCTTTTCCATCGCATCATTGGAGTTTAATATGTAAATAAGCATATTCTTTGTAATTTGACATGCTTGTAGCTTTACAGGCAATAATTGTTTATACGACCCATTATATTTTTAATTTACCGTTGCTAATATACACATGTAAATAAACAAATGCTACAGTCTAGTTTCTCATGAACTATTCCTGTTATGTAGCAATTTTTTTTGTATTTGGTTCGAGTGAACCTTCAACTTTTGATATTTAGTATCTGTTAAAGTGACGGTGATTTTTGTGATGGGAAAACAGAATGAAGGTAGTCGGGAACAACTGCAGCCTAGTCTGTGTGAGAGATCCAAATTGATAGATTTCATTTTAAGATACGCTGCCAATCGTACAATTGAAATATAATTGGGTAAAACAACCCGTGGGTGCTGTGGGTCATGTTAATAAGGGGGGTGATTAGAACAATCTGTGCTCTTTGCTTCTCAACAGACATGTCTTAATCCTGTGTAGTCTTTAACGCGTTTAGTTTCCTGGTGCAGGGACATCGTTACTGCTGTATTTGGCCGCATGCGTAACGTGCAGCATATCTCAACAAACTCCTCAACTGCAAAACACGCACCGCCGTAATGTGCTATCAATTAAATGCCATGACCGGCAGCTGTAAATGTCACGAGGCTATGCCCTCGGTGAGCGGGGGTTAGTGGGAGGCACTGCACCCTCAAATCTGGCTGTCGCCTCATGGGGCTGATTGTTGTAATTACCAGCGAAACGTTACGGTACTCGAATTGTAAATGTTGCAGTGGGTTTAATCTCCAACACACAACCGGTGTGCCAGACAAAAAACGAATGGGCACATTTCGTTTCGGTCACAAGCCATACTAATTGGGTGATGGTGGCGGGTTTAATAACACATTTGTATTTACACGATCTAACCCCAAAAAACCTCTTGTGGACAATCCCCTCTATTGTCAGCGAGGCTGGGAGAGGAGGGTGCTCGTGTGAGTATGGGGCGATTTTGAGAGACGAGGGAGCTATCCACTGTGGGCAAGAGTTGGAGAGGGAGCATAGGAAACAGATAGGACCAGCGCTAGATAATGAGGGTCCCTGCCAGGCTATTCAATGGCTCGCATACTAAGCCCAGGGTTGTAACGTCGATCTCATCACTCAACTGACTTCATTGGAATTCCTGAAAGATCATGTACTCACATTTCCTTGAATCACAGCTCTAAACACAAGGCTACTCAAGTGATATGAGCGTCGCAGTGATGAGATGTTACCTACCTTGCCTGGTATACAAGGAGGTGGTGGGTTCGACCCTGACACCTGCATATTTGGAATCAGCACGTTCTCCTGGTGTTCACGTAGATTTTTCTTCGTGTCCTCCGGTTTTTCCCTCCATATTTAGAATCAGCATCACGCGTTTAGAGTATTTGGCTGCTGCTATACATTCCCACATGTTGATAATATACTTCGTTGAGCTATCCTTTGTGATGACGAGGTTGCTTCTGAAAAAGAGCTACATAGCGCAGTGGGGGCCTCACCTGGTAAAATAAAATATAATAGTTTTAATTTTTGAATTCCACACAGAATGGCACCCATGTCAGGAATATATCCCAGGTCCTTGCTGCTGTGCCACCCTGTGCTGCCCAACAAAGTGTTTGGAAGAACAGGCGTCCCTAACAGAATTGTGTGACAGGCGTACGTTGAACTGCATTACCGAAGAAAATGAAGTATTATTTCATTATTTTAGCTCTGAATTTACAATATATCTAAAAACGTAATACTTATAATATTATTTACATTACAAAAAATACTTAATAAGGAGATTACTTTAAAAAAAATAAGATTAAACGATAACTACTTACAAAGGCGACTAAATCATGAATAACTTCAGGGCTTCCTAAACGCTTCCGTGGACTGCTTCCACTCAGATCCACGGTGGCAGTGCCCAGCCCGTGACGCTGGGCACTGCCATGGCGCGGTGGTGATGCCACTGCGTTGCGATTTTAATAGGTTAACCTGTAAGTGTATTATATGCTTTTCCTCAACAATCTGATTTCAGACACCTGCGAATCAGGGGGTGTCCTCAGGCTGCGCAGCACACGGCAAGATGACAGGATGACGGTTAAGAGGCCATCGCAGCCATAACTGTCGTAAATCGGCCTTTCACTGACGGATATCTCCGATATAATTGAATCCCACGTACATAGATCCAGGACGCGCGCTTCTTCTCCCGCCGATGTGAACAACGTACTTAACAATCGTGCCACGAATAAAGGAATTTATTTGCAATCCTTGCAGGTCCTGTATGTGTGAGTGCAATAAATTCTCAACAACTCCAATATTTAACATCAATACACGTCCAAGAACTCTCCGCATCTTGATATGAATCACTCGTATTACCGTGAGCTCCTGCTATCCTCGGAGTGACTGCCTCTGTATGTACATTGAACTTCTTTCGCACCATACGTACCCAACCGTGCTAATCGGAGTTGTGGGGGAAGGACAACAAACTTAACACAAAAAGCAGTTGTGAAGAAATTCGTTTTTCAATCTAGATTATTTAAAAGTGCATTGATCCAGTGGCTTCCTAATATTGGAAGGAAGAGCATTCTAGATGGCCGCAGAAGTGTTTCTGAAAGTGCGCGATGCGGTGACCATCTTTGTTCGATGCGCTACCGCTTCTCCACTGCGGCTGTCACGATCACTGCTCCTGGTCGCAGCCGCTCCTACCGCAGTCTTCAGGACTGTCTTGCGTCACCCTCTGCCTGATACTCCACAACTGCGTCACCCTCTGCGTGATCCGTGGAAAATTTATATTTTTGGAATATCCACAATTTAGAATTATCCGTGGCCGTCCTCCCCGTATTCATACATAGCCAACCGTACTAGATGGTGATTGTGTTACGGAGGTGACATTCAACCTCCAACATCTCCGCTTTAGAGCATCTCACGATATGTTGTTCGCTCTTCATGCTTGGGTGGCACTGCAAAGTGCCAGCCCGTCGTAATAACCTGATGACAATACAGTCGTCCCTCGGTTAACAGTGACATCGGGTTCACGTTTTTTAGCTGTCAATTTCGGCCAATCCGAGTGCTCGAAAGTGGGGCTGAGCCACGCCCGCAGCCCATCAGCGACGCCCATCTACAGTGAGGGAAAAAAGTATTTGATCCCCTGCTGATTTTGTACGTTTGCCCACTGACGAAGAAATGATCAGTCTATAATTTTAATGGTAGGTTTATTTGAACAGTGACAGACAGAATAACAACAGCAAAATCCAGAAAAACGCATGTCAAAAATGTTATAAATTGATTTGCATTTTAATGAGAGAAATAAGTATTTGACCCCCTCTCAATCAGAAAGATTTCTGGCTCCCAGGTGTCTTTTATACAGGTAACGAGCTGAGATTAGGAGCACACTCTTAAAGGGAGTGCTCCTGATCTCAGCTTGTTACCTATATAAAAGACACCTGTTCACAGAAGCAATCAATCAATCAATCAGATTCCAAACTCTCCACCATGGCCAAGACCAAAGAGCTCTCAAAGGATATCAGGGACAAGATTGTAGACCTACACAAGGCTGGAATGGGCTACAAGACCTTCGCCAAGCAGCTTGGTGAGAAGGTGACATAAATTGGCGCGATTATTCGCAAATGGAAGAAACACAAAAGAACTGTCAATCTCCCTCGGCCTGGGGCTCCATGCAAGATCTCACCTCGTGGAGTTGCAATGATCATGAGAACGGTGAGGAATCAGCCCAGAACTACACGGGAGGATCTTGTCAATGATCTCAAGGCAGCTGGGACCATAGTCACCAAGAAAACAGTTGGTAACACACTACGCCGTGAAGGACTGAAACCCTGCAGCGCCCGCAAGGTCCCCCTGCTCAAGAAAGCACATATACATGCCCGTCTGAAGTTTGCCAATGAACATCTGAATGATTCAGAGGACAACTGGGTGAAAGTGTTGTGGTCAGATGAGACCAAAATGGAGCTCTTTGGCATCAACTCAGCTCGCCTTGTTTGGAGGAGAAGGAATGCTGCCTAGGACCCCAAGAACACCATCCCCACCGTCAAACATGGAGGTGGAAACATTATGTTTCCACATAAGGGGACAGGACAACTTCACCGCATCAAAGGGACGATGGACGGGGCCATGTACCGTCAAATCTTGGGTGAGAACCTCCTTCCCTCAGCCAGGGCATTGAAAATGGGTCGTGGATGGGTATTCTAACATGACAATGACCCAAAACACACGGCCAAGGCAACAAAGGAGTGGCTCAAGAAGAAGCACTTTAAGGTCCTGGAGTGGCCTAGCCAGTCTCCAGACCTTAATCCCATTGAAAATCTGTGGAGGGAACTGAAGGTTCGAGTTGCCAAACGTCAGCCTCGAAACCTTAATGACTTGGAGAAGATCTACAAAGAGGAGTGGGATAAAATCCCTCCTGAGATGTGTGCAAACCTACAAGAAACGTCTGACCTCTGTGATTGCCAACAAGGGTTTTGCCACCAAGTACTAATTCATGTTTTGCAGAGGGGTCAAATACTTATTTCCCTCATTAAAATGCAAATCGATTTATAAAAATTTTGACATGCGTTTTTCTGGATTTTTTTTTGTTATTCTGTCTCTCACTGTTCAAATAAACCTACCATTAAAATTATAGTCTGATCATTTCTTTGTCAGTGGGCAAACGTACAAAATCAGCAGGGAATCAAATACTTTTTTCCCTCACTGTACATCTTCTGTTTTGGCAGTGGAAACGGCTCTCTTGTGGAGTCAGTGATTTTTTAAATTGATTTTTCAACTTATAAGTGAATTCGATTAACAGTTAATACGGTTAACAGTTTTAGTGAAACGGATTAAACACGTTAACCGAGAAACTACTGTACTGAAATGCTGATGTATTACATTATAACTAGAGAGTAGGACAGAACGCATGTACTCGGGGGTGTACAGGACTGCTAAAACAGGATCAGACCACAACCTGGTTGCTTCATAAGTAGGAGTGAAGTTGGGAGACATGAGCATCAGGAGTTGGTGGGAGACTTTCACACATCAAATGTAAAATATTCCCAAAGTACAACATAAACTTTAAACAAGAATGAATGGCAGGATTGTAGCTTTTTGCAATATGCTGCTAATGATTCCTTCAACTTGCTATGTTTTAACCACTCATGTACCTGGTTTCATTTCACTTGTAATAAACATCTCCAAGAATCAGTATTGTTACACCTGTTAACATGCGCTTCTGCAGCCGTCTGGAATGCTCTTCCTTCCGATATTCGGAAGCCACTGGAGCTACGCGCTTTTACATCTATATTGAAAGGCATTTCTTTAAAACAGATTTTTTTTTTGTCTTCAGTTTGTTGTCCATCCCCCTGCACGTCCGATTAGCATGGCGCGAAAGAAGTTAAGCATGCATCCACAAGTTTAACACGTAGGCTTTCATAACCAATATCCATAATACTGTACAGGTTTTTTGGGTTAGATCGCGTATATATAAATGTGTCGTTAAACCCGCCACCACCACCTAATTAGTATGGTTTATCACGTAAACAATACGTGTCAATTAGTTACTAGTTCAGCACACCGGTTGTGTGTTGAAGAGTAAATCCACAACATTTACAATTCGGATATTGTGACGTTTCGCCGGTAATTACCAACACACCGGTGTGCTGTACTAGTAACGAATTGGCGTATTTTGTTTACGTGACAAACCTTACTACAGTAATTGGCTGTGTCAGGTGGTACCGGGTTTAATGACACACTTATATTTTCGCGATCTAACCCAAAAAATCAGTATTATGGATGCATGCACATGTTATCTCCAATCGGTTACTGGCAGTGGCTCTCATTTCTCAACAGTCCAAATCACCCAGTTGTATCGCATATGGAGAGGACACATCTATATTTGAAACTGGGCGAAACACCACGTGAGCAGATTGCACTGTGATCATCCCGTTTCTTGCTCTGTAATTGTGTTGTGCCGACAATTCAAAGGGACACCTTTGGGCGTCTTTTTTCGCGAAAGCCCGGCGCGTTAAACCAAATTGCTTGTAATGTTTCGATTTTTCCAAAAAGTAAAACGTGACTTGTTATAGAGCTTTACTCATTAACTATATTATGCATTTTTATTTATTTCATATTGTAACGAGTCACGATGACTGCAGGAAAAAAAGGCCTATTGGTGCAGTGTGGGGCAGCGTGTCAAAGGCGTTGCATCTGCAGAGCACACGCGGTGTGGATTTGAAGAGGCCTTGGCACCACATAATAACGTTAGGGTGAAAGCCCTCGCACAGACAGTCCGGAACATGAACCGGGCGATGGCCTCAAGCACACTCAGCATCATTGGAGGATGTGGTCCTCTACCTATGCCTTGGGGTTGTTCACCCACACGTGAAGCGACGATCCCCAGCATACTGGGTCTAAGTCCCGCTATTGCTGGGGACCCGTCCGTGCGTGCATGTGGCCTGGGGCACTTTCAGGGTCGGATGAAGCTTCTTGTAGGCCCTAGGCACTTCTGTTTTGTAGGCCTTCAGTGATAACTGTCTAAAGCTGGTACTGCTGCTGTCCCATGTCACTACTACCGCCGCCGTCTCTCGCTTGTATCACGTCGTAGTTCGTCCAGCCGCTGGAGAGATGACATGACCTCTGCCTCTTTGTATATACACTGTGCCTATCCTTGCTATATGCATATATTTATTGAAGAAGATATCTTGGTTTCATTTTTTTTTATCATACATACAAACAAAAAACACGGTCAAAAATGTTTTTCCCAAGTCCTTAATTTCCGTAGGCCCTTGCCACAGTGCCTACTATTGAATAATACGGCCCTGGGCACAGTGACCCAAGAGGGAAAAAACCCGCTGCAGCTGCATGAACTGCAGCACGGCAGAAACTCCTGACAGTTTCAATTGTCCACATTATTTATATGTACTGTGCTCACTGTTTAAAATTAACAGGACACATCCAGAAAGGAGAGTTTGGTGGCTATGGCGCATGAATAATCTATCAATAGCCTTTTATTATTTAGGAGTACACTGCTTGCTAGTCTGGCCTGCGTAGAGCTGAGGCTGGTGCCAGATAACGACTTTTAGCATTAGAGAGCTCTGTTAGCGTGAGTGTGTGTATGTATGTGTATGTACGTATGATCCTCCCCTAGGTCGACTCGGCCTCAAATTAGTACCTGATGTGGTGTGTAAAACATCACCACTGGGGAGACAGGTGGCCGGGCGTGGTGTTGGCCACCCACCCTCTCGTGAGCCATGCCGGCCTTCGTAGGTTACTCGCTAACAGCACTTTCCCCAATAGTCTGTTTAGGCTATACGGGGGATCTTTGTCGATATGCATATATGCACGTGTGTATGTATAGTATGTACGTTGAACTTATTTCTCACCGTACATAGCCGACCATGCTAATCGGGTGCCGGCTGGGATGTCTCACGCATTCGCGTTCCTGGAACTTGGAGAGGTGCAGCCAAATGAGTTATATGATTATCCATAATTAATCATTATAAACACTTAATCATTTTATTAGGTAAGCCTTGGTGTTTGTTAAGTCATCAGTATTTTTCCAGGAAGGTCTTGAATGGGAAATGTGTCTGCTTGTTTAATTCTAGTTTTGGTTTTTATTGGAGGAGAAACCCCATTTAGCAGGCTTAAAATAAATACTATACAGCATGTCCCATTATGACTACTATAATGTGTTTATATTAGTTATATACTGTGTATAATGCAAAAATCATGTTACACTGTGGCGAGAGTGACGTGTGCTTGGGAAGTTGTCAATTCAAATAGCTTGTTGAGATCAAATTAGTCTATTACCCACGCTCATGTGAGCACTTGTGCCCTGTGATATTTGATTATTCGTTAGGTTCACCGTTAATACCCAAAACTTGGTAGGAACAAGATATACTTAGAATTCCAACGAATATTGTTCGTCTATGTGTCAATCAAACCTATATTTTTTTAAGTTTCAGAGTTGGAATTGTGCCAAATTAAGTGAAACATCTCATTCAATCTGATGGGTTTTTTGTTGTTGTAGAATTATTTGTGAATGGACTGAGACCATAAACTGAGTACAGTGGTCTGAGTACAGAAATCCTTGTAATCCAGCAGTCAGTGATTTAGAGTAAGATCTAAAATGCCGTGAGATTGCAACGCTTTGGGCATGGCAGTGGTTGCTAGGGATTATGCCATCACTGCCACTGCACCAACCAATCAGCTGCCTGGAAAACAATCCCCGTGCAACAGGGCTGTCGTAACATCATCGCTCTGTTTTTTTCAGTCAGGTCTGTGGCTGGGATAACTATATTTATGTTTACAAATGTATGAAGGTATTTTTTTTCAATAAATGTAATTTGATAACACTGGTCAACAAAAAATAAATCTGGCCTGGACTTTTGCAGCTGTTTTAGACTAATTTCAGGGTGCTGATTCAAAATCTGATCTCAGATTTGCTCTATCACATCTCATTTTTATGCTATCGGCATACCCCATTTTCATTGATTTTACCCGAAATTAACTCTGTCACTTATGATTGGAAGTTGTTGCGAGTCAGTGACTGCTTTAGTGTTAAAATATGGTGCTGTATTTTTAGGATAGTGTGTTTATAATATCATTTTATGTAGATATCCACATTTATTTAATATTTTTCTTCTGCAGGGCGTGATCTAACAATGGCTACAACATCCGAAAGAAGGAAATGCAGTAATGACCCAGATATCTTCTGCTACATCTGTGGCAGCTTCACTTTGTAGGATCAAAGGCGCAACATCAATACCTATGTCAAGAAGGTTTATCTTGCCTACTTTAAAGTACGACTTGGAGACCAAGACAAAAATTGGGCTCCTCACAAAGTGTGGAAAACCTGTATTGAAACTTTGCGATCATGGTCTAATGGAAAGAATGCTAAGCTGAAGTTTGGTGTGCCAATGGTTTGGAGAGAACCTACAAACCATTTGGATAACTGATACTTCTGCCTTGTCAATGTAAAAGGTTTCAATAATAAACACTTACAATACCCAGATATCCCATCTGCCAGACGACCAGTTGAGCACTGTGAGGAAATACCTGTGCCTGTATTTACTGAGCTACCAGAGATTGATGTTGAATCCCTCAATTTACCTGCTTCTACAGATGATGATGATGATGCTCAGATCGAATATACACCATCTGATGCAGATTGAAATCACATTGATCTGTTTAGTCAGCCTGAATTGAATGATCTTGTAAGAGATTTGTATTTGCCAAAGCAGTCTGCTGAATTGTTGGCTTCCAGGCTGCAAGAGAAAGGACTACTCAGACCTGGCACTAGTATCTCCTTTTATCGTAACAGAGAAGCAGCACTGCGAAAGTACTTCCATTCAGATGGTCAACTTGTTTATTGTAACGATGTTGAAGGGCTTCTTCTCAATATGGGACTGCCCGCGTATGATTCAAGTGAATGGAGACTTTTTTATTGACAGTAGTAAAAGGAGTTTGAAATGTGTGTTACTTCACAACAGAAATATGTATGGTTCAATCCCAATAGGACACTCTGTAAAAATGAATGAAGAGTATGCCAACATCAAGATTGTTCTGGATAGATTGGAATACCATGTTCATGGATGGCTAATTTGTGTTGATTTGAAAATGGTAAATTTTCTGCTGGGTCAGCAAGGAGGTCACACCAAATACCCTTGTTTCCTGTGCTACTGGGACAGTAGGGCTACATTAGAAGACTGGGTTAAAAAGAACTGGCCACCAAGAATCAGTTTTACGCCTGGTGACAGGAACATCAAGAATGAGCCTCTGGTTGATAGGAATAAAATTGTATTTCCCCACTGCACATAAAACTTGGGTTAATGAAGCAATTCGTCAAAGCTCTTGATCACACTGGAGACTGCTTCAGCTATATATGTTCAACCTTTCAAGTCTCAGTGCCGAGAAGAAAAAGGCAGGAATATTTGATGGCCCTCAAATAAGAACACTCATCAGGGATCCACACTTTGTTACAACAATGATTGTGGCAGAGGCTAGAGCTTGGAATGCATTATCTGATGTGGTGCGGAATTTCCTTGGGAACAGGAAAGCGGACAACTATCGAGAGATTGTGGAGGAGCTGCTCTTGAGTTTCCAAGCACTTGGATGTAGAATGAGCATCAAGGTTCACTACTTACATAGTCACTTGGCTCAGTTTCCAGAGAACATGGGTCACGTGAGCAAAGAGCAAGGTGAACGGTTTCATCAAGACATTAAAGTTATGGAAGAACGTTACCAAGGCCGATGGGACTCAAACATGATGGCAGATTACTGCTGGTCCTTGATGAGAGACATTCCACAAGCTGTACATCGGAGATCGTCAAAGAAGAGGTCGTTTATGCAGATGTAACATCACTATTGTGAATGACCTTTTTGTACATATTTTTCTTATCTTCACAATTCAATTCTTACATGGTAATATGCATTCACTCACATTGATATGCAGTCACTCTCACAACTTTGTGCTACGGCTCATTAAATGTTTGTTTCATTATTATTGTATATTGTATCTTATCTTATTCTTGTATGGATGTCTGTTTAGCTATTCGTATATGAGCATAAATTTGCTGTTTTTATTGAAAATGCAATATTTGATATCTCAAAAACCGCATGTGATAGACAAAAAATGATGCCAGATTTGGAATCAGCACCCCAAAATTACCTTAAAACCGTTGGAATACCTTATGCCAGAAAAAGTGTGTTGACCAGTGTAATCAGTGTAGGAGTGGTCCTGACCACCCCGAAAACCTCTCTCATAACTTTTTTATGCTTTATAATCTTAACTCCTTTACATAATCGTAGTTGTGGCGAGCCTTACCTTACATCATTATCGAATGGTAAGCGTCATTCTGTTCTTAGGCCCCCGGTTCACTCACGGGTGGCTGCTCCAACTTGTACCCAGGATCTCGGTCTTGCCACCGCGTGCGCTAACCCCTGAGCCACCTGTCCGCCTCCACATTCATTTGAATATAACCAAATTTGTTTTACGTGCTTTAGCATCGGACTGCAGACTAAAAAACTAAGTCCACTGTTTGATTCTACCACCTCCGGTCTCTTCGATTTGCATCGTGTGGCAATGTTGCACATGTTGGTATCTGCAGCGTAGTGAGTGGTAGGTACCCTTTTGACTTGAAAGCTCACGGATACAATACAGCAGGTGCTAAATTCTTGCGTTATTAGCAAAGGGCTTTTAGTTCAGGTGGCAGTAAAATGAGTAATGGTTATATACACAGTATTCAATCTATGATGTGAATATCGAGTACAGGAGCTCTGTACTCTTGACTAGGAGAAATACAGCCTGTCACACAGCTCAATGAAGGCAATCCATTTAGGAAGCAGAGTAATAGTTCAGAAGGACTATTCAGCACAGAGCATTAAATATGTGCTAGGTTAACACAGTTCTTTAATCACAGATATATGTTATGCTATCACAATTTCACGCTTATAGATCACTGGATGCGTTTCATTTTAGCTTTGTTATATCCGTTATCAATCAGGCTCCACATTACGCCACCGAATATTAACATTTGCACTGATGCCCAATGTTTATCATTTTGCTGCCTCTGTCGGATTTTTACGAATATTTACAATATTCAGCCATCTTTGGATATATTTTGCCATTCATGAAAATAATACAGCACTAAATGTGGGTTATTTTTAAGAAGTATGTATGAAATGCGTTTTCTTCCCTTTTCATTAATACCATATTTTAATACTTCCATATTTCATGTTTTTATCAAGCTAATTCATATTACTTACATTATAAACATATCTATACGTGGTGGAAGTTTCGTAACATAACACTGTCAGAGGTGGTTTGTAAAATCATAATATACTAGAGCACGTATAAAATATCCGCAAACTGCTTGTAATTCATAATAGAGGTTTTTTTTGGGTTAGATTACATAAAAATAAATGTCATTAAACCCGCCACCACCACCCGACACAGCTAATTGGTAAGGGTTGTCACGTAAATAAAACATGCCAATTAGCTACTCGTTCAGCACTAACCAGTTGTGTGTTGGAGAGTAAACCCGCTACAAAATTTACAATTATAGTGTAGTGTATAGTGTAGTATACACAGTGTGGGACAGCGTGTTAAAGGAGTTACGTCTGCAGAAGACACGTGGTGTGGATTTGAAGAGGCCTTGGCACCATATGATGACGTTACAGCGAAAGCCCTCGCACAGACAGTCCGGAACATGAACCGGGCGATGGCCTCAAGCACGCTCAGCATTGTTTGATCGTGGATAAACTTTGGCAACCACTCTTTTAAAAAGTCTCTCCCTTCCAACGGTCCTGAAAGGGGTTCTAAAAAAAGAAAAGACAAATGTGTTAGATGCTCATCATTATTGGTCATTGTCTCTCCACTGCTGGATGAAAGGCCTTCCATCAGAATCCTCACTTGCTGCACATGCCCCCACCCTTCACTCCACGTCTTATTTTAAACGACCTCAAACATCATCAGGAGCAGCATCCAGGAAGTAAAAATAACTGCTTCGCCTTAAATCAAATATAGTTTATTAAAATAATACACATCACACAATTGTGAGTGTGCAAAGTGTATATTTTTTTCTCACAGCAAGGTATATACAGCAGCATCTGGCAATCGCAAAATTAGGTGGTGGGATGATGAATGTTGCACGACCCTACAACATTTGTTTGCGTTCATTAACACTCGTGGAGTCATCTTGCGACGGCAACAGACTGGAGCTATTTTCCCTAAGGATGCACTGTGGATACCTTGCAGAGCTTCTCCACAGTGGAGGGAATTAATCATTTGGAGCACGGCATTTTGCAGAATGTGGAATCTTTGTTGTGGTACACAGTGGCTCCCTCGGTTAACGGTATTAATTGGTTCCACGATAAACCGTCGTTAATTGAAATTATCGTTAAATCAAATTTCAGAAATGCACGTTAAAGGGCTTAATTTGTTCCAAAATGATTATTAGTTGACCTTTATCACCCTAAAAACATAGTTCATAATATTTAAACACCCAATTTTTATAATAAATGTGATAAGAACATATTAAAGCATGAATATTAGTAAAAACATGGCAAAAGAATAAACAAATAGAGCATAAAAGGTGCACAAATAGAGCATAAAATAAATATTCATACCTTAAGCTAAGAAGATGGTTGGCTGAATGCTCATAGAAGGGGACAACGATGATTGGCTGAGGTCTGCAGAGCGCTCCGATTGGCTGAAATGCGAAATGAGTGGGTCCGCATGTTACCGTAAACAAACCGTTAATCGATAATGTATCGTTAATACAAACAATGTAGAGCCTATGGGGAGGCGGATCGTTAATAGAAACATCGTTAATGAATGGCATCATAAACTAAGGGACCACTGTATTGCTTATCTTATTGATAGCACAGAATAAACATCAACACAATTATTGTATTATTATGATTATGCTTGTTTGCCCAGGAGAGCCTCTTGATTATTTTTCAAGAGGGACCTGCCAAGTGTTTTTTTGTTGCCGTCGGAGGCGATGATTTTGCTGCATAGATTCCAATCTTCAAAACTTGGGAAATTTGGACCACGATGCTGGCACACAGTGGCCTACTCCTGCGAGTGATATCATGGGATCTCTGAAGTCCGTTTTGAAGTTGGCGTTGCATATATTTGCGTGGTCAAGATAATAACAACAATACTTTCATTTTATACAGCACAATTCATGCCAACAGCATCCCGCAATGTTGTACATTAATCTATATATATAATAGCCCAGATCTGTCCTTCTGTGACTGTGATTAATGCCCCCGGATTGGTTGAAGTGTGTCACGTGACCGCGAGCTAGCAGCCAACCAGAGGTGCGCCCCTCCTAAACATGTACGCTCCCGGATTAGTTGAAGTGCGTCACTTCGAGAAGCAGCAACATCGCGGCCAAAGCGCCGGAGACGCAGCCACGGAAAGCTGACGGTCGATCCACTCAGACACGGCTCACTCACACTCACACACAATCGCATGCAGCTCAGAGGAGATGGGTGAGTGAGAGTGAGGCAGAGCCGTGCTCCGTCCACTGCTGCCCAGAGGGACCCCCGTGCTCTCCACTGCTGCCCTGAGGCAGAGCCATGCTCGCTCTGCTGCTGCTCTGAGGGAGAGCCGTGCTCTGTCCATTACATTAGTACTCGAATTTTTTTGGTGCTTAAATCCACTGCTGGATGAAGGCCCACCGCACGCTGTGTGAGTGGATTGTAAGGATTTACTTGACCAGTCTGTTGGGGGCCACCGCACGCTGTGGTTGTTGGGGGGTGCCGCACGCTGTGGTTGTTGGGGGCCGCCGCATGCTTTGGTTGTTGGGGGGTGCCGCAGGCTGTGGTTGTTCGGGGACGCTGCAGGCTGTGGTTGTTTCGGGGACGTTGCAGGCTGTGGATGTTCGGGGATGCTGCAGGCTGTGTTATATATAAGGACTGAATCCCATACACACGGTTGGCTATGTATGGCGCAAAGAAGCCCATCGCATACACACCAAGCAAATGAAAACCCCTTACTACTACTAGAACGACCAAGCAAAATCAACAAATGAATAAACAAATTAAGAAATGGCACCGAAACAAAAAGGACAAACAACAAAACAGTTCTGACAATGAGTCCATGAGGTCCACTCCACATCCCAGAGCACACAATCACAACTTCCCAACCAAGCCAGGAAAGCTTCACAGGAGAGGGGTGGTGATAACTGCAAATAATAACCAGGACAGCCACTAGATTCGAACCACGAACCTCTGCAACGCACGTCAAGCGCGCTACAGTGCACGTTGAACGCGCTATTGCCTGACTACGTCACTGCCCGTGTGATATGTGCAGTGACGTAGGAGCGCCACGGTGGCTAGGAGATGTTAACTACCTCACCTGGTATGCTGGAGATCGTGGGTTCGATCCCAACCCTAAAGCCTGCTGTATATTTGAAGTTTGTATGTCTCTATCCACGTGGTCGCTTGGAATTTTCTCCGGGTTCTCTATTTTTTTCGCTCCACATTTAGAATCAACATCACGCATTTAGAGTATTTGGCTGCTATACATTTCCACGTGATAAGCCACTTGGTTTGAGTTATAATTTGTGGCCATGTCGCTTTTGAAAAAGAGCTACATAGCTGAGTGGGCCTTGGTAAATAAAAAAAATTGTTTCGTTTACTATGTGCATTTTGGTGATTTAGAAGGTAGGTATTAAGACCGCTGAACTATTGCCATTTAATCAAAAAGGATATAAATTATTGAGTCTCAAATCTTTTGCAGGATGGTCCTGCATTGAATGTTCGACAGAATTAAATTTGTATCAGGTGTGTGGGAGGAATTGGAGAAAACTGCGCTGCACAAACTAGGAATGAACACTTAAAGGTCCGTACACACACGCGTGGGCTCATAAACCCACTTGGTGTATTTCCACCTTCTGGCTACCACCACAGTAAAGTGATTTTGGGAGTCTCACAAACATAGACACGAGCTCCTCCATGCCAACCTCACTGCCCGTCTCCATCACGCTAGACTTGCAACACGAGTTGGTTGTTTCTTGAGTGAGTAGGGGGTTTTTTTCGGCTAAAGTGACTTTGTTTTGTGGGTGCAGGACTAATGGGGTAATGCGAACTTTACCTTAAGTCATCTGAGCACACGACATTTTTCAGATCACCCCCAAAATTTCGTACCTAGGCTCAATCTTCAGAATATTTTTAATCAGTCTGAAAACCAAGAACGTATGATGTTAAATCTTCATTTTAAGCTTCCATGACTGCAGGAATCCATACTCTTTGGGTCTTTCGGTAAAGTCACGTAGGTATAAAATAAAATAAATCACGACGTTTCGGGTGCAACACAAGCATCCGTCATCAGGTGTGAAAGCATGTAGAAAGTATGATGTAGAGTAGATTATGATGAGTGGGGTCATGTACTCCGGTGGCGTGGAGGATGACATGGTCGAATATATTGGAAGGTCGCACTCATTACACACAAAGTGCTCACCACAAATAAACCACAAAACCTTGCTGATCTCGTCAAGGAACATAAACCATCACACGAACTATAGTCATCCTCGCGGCAGCGGCTTTTCGCTTAGCCATCAAACAAAGACGGTCACCGCATTGCGCGCTTTCGGATGTGCTTCTGCAGCCGTCTGGAACGTTCTTCTGATATTATGGAGCCAATGGAGCTATGTACTTTTAAATCATCGAGATTGAAAACTCATCTTTAAAACTGCCTTTAGTGTTCAGTTTGTTGTTCTTCCCCTGCAGATCCAATTAGCGTGGCGTTTGGTTATGTACGGTGGAAAATAAGTTCAACATACATACACAGATAATGGAACCAAGTTAGTTGAGCTTTGTATCAGCAATATATCAATTATCGGCAATTCACAAGGGACGCAAATGAACATGGAGATAGCCCAGTGGTAAGACTGAGACTATGATTGATTGTATTATGACCGGGGTGCAACAATCTATTCTTAGGATCAGAGCTAACGGGGCTGCAGATGTCAGTTCAGCCTGCAGCCGATTTGTTGCAGAAATCAGAGTGAAGCTACGGAGCGAGCGAACCACAGATGCACCTTTGACACGGCAAAGGTAAAGGTTTTTCGAGGTGCAAACTTGACGGAAAAGGGGGAGTCAGAGGCAGGAGCGGATACACGCTGGGCAGGCTTATTAGCTGTATTGCATTTCCAAGGTGAATTTTGATTAACTATATAAACCCCTTTTAAAATAACGGAAAGATTACATTTGATAGTATGGTGCCGCGGTGGTGATATTTTAACTACATCGCCTGGTACACACAAAGTCGTGGTTAAGATCCCGACCCTCATGGCTGTATATTTTTTTCTCCCTGTGGTTGCGTGGATTTTTCACCGGGTCCTCTGGTTTTTCCTTCCACTTTTAGAATCAATGTCACGCATTTACAGCAATGGTCTTGAAACGTTTCCGGCTGCGTACCCTTTTAAAAATAATATTGCCTACCGCGTCATACCCCCTTCTGAGATCAAACTTTTTATTTATCCTGGATCAATCTGATGAGCTACACAGCTCTTTTTCTCAGATATCCAGTAGGGGTGGGTCAGAAAGTAACAACAACAAACAATACAACATAAACGATCAGAGTGCAAAGTATAGAGAAGGTAAACAAATAACTAAAAATAAATAACTAAAACTAAACTTTGTTTTACCAGGTAAAGCCTACTGGGCTATGTAGCTCTTTTTCAGAAGCGACCGGGCCACAAATGATAGCTCAACGAAGTGGCTCATGTGGAAATTTATAGCCGCCAAATAATCACAACGCATGTTTCCAACCATGGAGGAAAAAACTGGAGGACCCGGAGAAAAAAATCTACATGACCACGGGGAAAGACACACGTAAGACAAGGAAGATAACATAATGCTACCATGATGCGCCTTAAATAAAAAAAATAAGGAAATAAGTTCAAATTGTATAAAGTACACCTTAAGAGCTAGCCATGATATTGGAACAAACTCGCGGAGTAGAATCTATTATTGTAGTAAGTTTATTTTATTTTAAAAGGCACAAAGCACAATAACGCATATTATTGTCCGCCATAAAATATTTTTTTCTCGCATACCCCCTGATGAGAGCTCACATAACCCCTAGGGGTACGCGCAGTACCACAGTTTGAAATCCACTGGTTTGGATTTATTTGGCTGCTATACAGTGGCGTCGCTAGGGTTGGTGTCACCCAGTGCGGTAACTCATGGTGTCACCCCTCATGGACTTTCGCCGGTCCCAGACCATACAGAATCCTTAGTAATGTTTTTGTACTAATCTTACTCATAAATCGTAATTCCCGTATATCACTGAATGTAATGGCAATAATAGTGACGTAAACAACTAGCAAAATTAAAATTCCACCTTTAAATTACAACACTTCTTTTAATTACGATTTCATTCTCAAAAAAGTTATTGATATAGGTGCACAAATAATAATTACCACAATATTGTAGCTAAAACACCAGAAAATTTTATAGAATCAGTGACGATAAAAACACAAGCAGCAACGAAAACAACAGCGCGTGCTTGTAGCGCATGCAGACGAAACCACGTGACTCGAAGCGTCACTGTAGTTTGGTAACAATGACAGCTCTGACCGGAGCGCATTAGGTTCAAAAAGTAAATTAGCATAGGCGGAAAGGCTTTCCCACCTGATGACGGACGCTTGTGTTGCGCCCGAAACGTGATTTCTTTTATTTTATACCTACGTGACTTTACCGAAAGAACCAAAGGTGTAATAATACAGATTCTTGCAGATGTGTATTAGAAATTACATGAACCCAGGGAAATGCGTGGTTAAAACATAGCAAGTGGAAGGAATAATTAATTCGCATATTGCTGAAATCTACAAACCTGCCATTAATTCCTCTTTATAGTTGATGTCGTAATAAATCTAGATTTGAAGTTTCCGTGACTGCAGGGATCCATACTCTTTGGTTCTTTCGGTAAAGTCACGTAGGTATAAAATAAAATAAATTAAATCACGACGTTTCGGGCACAACACAAGCGTCTGTCATCAGGTGGAACAACCACAGCAAGAAACAATTGCTGAAGTGGACAAAAGGGCTGCTATAACAAGAGGCTATATAGGTAAGAGAGAGGGGGAGGAGCCAGGGAGGATAGATAGAGAGGGGGTGTGGGGTAGGGGGAGAGGAGCGCTACCAAGTGAAGCGCTGCTAGAAGGGAGGGGGGTGTGAGGTAGGGGGAGTGGAGCGCTGCCAAGTGAAGCACTGCTAGGAGGGATTAAAGGGCGAGTACGGAAAAAATGCCGGCGGGGGGGGGGGGAAGTGAGCGGGGCTGGGAGTGGGAGGCTGACGAAGACTGGAGATGCAGATATGAAGGCAACACCATAAAGCAGTTAAGGTTTTACCTGGTTAATAACATCCTTCCAATGATTGCTCAATTTGTATCCATCTTCTCGGTTGAAGTTACGACTACACAATCCGCAAAGCCATCACTCCAACTATCAAGAAGGATCCCGTTGAGGAGCCTTTCAAGACCATCACCTTACCCTACATTGCTGGGGTCACAAAAAAGATCTCCAAAATCCTGATAAAACACAAGATCCAGGTCCGATTCAACACAGTACATAAAATCCGTGATCTGGTCCCGTCTGTTAAAGATGTGGTACCAGACATACAGTACCCTGGCGTCTACAAACTAAGTTGCCTCTGTGGTAGCAGTTACATTGGAGAAACCAAACGACATGTCTCGAACCGCATCCGTGAACATAAAGCAGACTTGAAACACGGTAGGACTAACACCTCAGCCGTGGCAGATCACTGTTACAATTCAGTGGGCTCACATGATATTGACTTCTCCAAGACAGAGGTTCTCTGCAAGCCATCTGGCTACCATGAGAGATTCGTTCATGAGGCTATCCACATATACAAACACAGAGACAATTTCAACTGAGAAGATGGATTCTGGCTTAGCAATCATTGGAAGGACGTAATAAACCATTTCGGATCTTAACTGATTGTGTTCACGTTTACGGTGACTTTCAGACCGCGTTCCATTCACTGGCATTGTATTCTCCCAGGGGAATGGATTCTTTGCTCTGCTGCATTGCCATATTTTGTTGCTTCCTCTTAGTATCTTTCACACTGTATAATTACAATTAGTTTTAAAATGTATATGCTTAATACAATGTACAAAGTAATATATAGTATCGTAATTGTATAGTGAATATACAGCAGTGTGATATACATTAGGGTGGGTATAATACATAGTGTAATATTACAATGGATAAGGTATAGGGTGGTTTATAGCAATACAGTATATAATTTAATGTTTGGGTTTGTCTATGGCAGTATATAGTACGGTGTAGACTCGTGCGATGTAAGAGAATAAAGTTTAGATGGAAGCATATTATATTTTTTACGACGTAGAATTGTAATGTATTACCTACTGTTAGTAACTCAGCTTATTGTAGAGTATATTTAGTATAATTATGATACTATGTAGTTTATACTTTAGTTGTTTACGTGGTGGTTTTAGTTACTGCAGCTACATACTATTAACACTTCATCCCTTTATTAATGCTACCCCCTTCCTCCCTGTGATGCTGCTAATCCTGCATCATGCACGGGCAAAGTAACACTATTCACATACCTGCATTTTCCATATCCTCTCCCTTGGATGCTGCTAATCCTGCATAATCCACGGACACAAGTAGCACTAATTACATACCTGCATTTCCCATAAATATGCTAAATTCCTCTTGATATGCAAATTATTTTGTTAAGGCCCCCCCCCTCCCAACCCAGCTTATATATATGCTCCAAGCACGTGTGCTGCCTCATTCAGACGCTGTCGCCTCGACAGACCTGGTTTCACCTGAAGACGGCTGCTTGCGTTGTGGCCGAAACGTCATGAGAATTATTTTATTATGTTTTATTATTTTTATTATTTTATTACTTCCCTTCTACGTGACTTTACCGAAAAAAAAACCAAGAAGATGAATTCCTGCAGTCACGAAAGCTTTAAATCGAAAAATATCTGGATGGCTTCATGATTTAACGTCGTGATTTAATTTATTTTATTTTAAGAACCAAAGTTTGTTGATGTCGTACTTTGGTAATATTTTACATTTGATGTGTGGATTTAAAAGTGCACAGCCTCCCTCCACCTGCTGTATGTCACTGTGGACTGAGAGGTCTCTCGTGCATTCGCGTTCCTACGATATGGTGGCCCTGTGGGCCACACACGCGACTGGCATGGGCTACACAATGCACCCATCAGCTGTAGTACTTTAGATGGAGGTCACGATATTACACTCAATCATGTTCATTGCAAAACCACATTTTCCCCCCTCATAAGCGACATTGTCATGTCCAACTAATTTCGAATTTAATAGTTTTTTGATATATATTTTAAATGCATAAATGTTCTTAAAACTGCAAACATTAGATATACACTAAATTTGAAAAAAAAACATTCTAGCCAGGGAATATTGTCTGAAAAAATAAATGTGAGTGGACTAATTCTCCTTTACGAACGGTCAAGTTAATTATAAGCAGGTCCACATGTCCACAAACGTTCCTGACAAATTCTTCACAGTAAAACGTTAAGTATTTACGGTCACGTTTTCCAATGTTTGGCCACCGGTGTGTGTGTATGATGTAGGCCCGGCATTCTGGGGCCTGGTAAACTCTGCATGGAGCCTGTGCTCCGTAGGTAAGAAGCAGTCACCCGTCAACATCGAGACCAGTCGGATGATCTTCGACCCCTTTCTGCTGCCTCTGCGCATCAACACTGGCGGAAGAATGGTGAGCATTGTCTTGTCCGCATTGTCTTGTCTACATTGTCTGAGCAACACGATGCAATGTACAGTATGTTACATATTACAGGTCTTTGAAGAACATTCATCAATAACACTGGCCTTAAAAGGTAAAAAGGTGACGTTTCAGTCTATGCCCCTTCTTCATAGTGTAGTGAGTCACTTCGGAGACACTATTTAGAAGGCAACAACATTTATTCTACACTACATAACACCGTTACACACGGGACTATAATGCACCTAACTCTTACACTCGTTACATACGGGACTATAATACGCCTATCTCTTGCGCACACAGGGTAACTATAACCGGATCAGAACAGCCAACGTGCTGTGTGACCTACGACGTCGGAGATGGAAGATGTAGCACTTGGGTTCCACTTCACCTGCAGAGGGCCCCAATATTCGATCGGGGCCTCCCTTTTATGACTCTCGGCGCGGCATGGCTCCACCTTCGGCCGCGCCTCCCTCTGGAACATTCCCGAAGGTTCCAGACTACCTTGCATCTCCCACCTGCCCGGCTCTGCCCTTAACCACGCCCCCTTCAGGAACTTTATACACGATTACTGGCTACACTTCCCGACTGACCGGCCGATAGGCAGAGTGATAGACGTAGCACTAGCGTTATATTCTAAAAATAGATCTTCGGTTGACGAATGATGACCGACAGTCAATATCAGTTTCGGCCGAAACCGAAACCAGACCGAAAGTAAAAAAATTACTTTCGCCCGAAACCGAAAGTAAACTGAAAGTAAAAAAATTACTTTCGCCCGAAACTGAAAGTATGCCGAAAGAGGCCATTTGCCAACTTTCGGCGCCGAAATAGAAAGCTAATTTAGGTCGGCCTCTACTTGATTTGGAGCTTTTGTGTCTACAGGAATTACTCTTTGGTTCTTTCAGTAAAGTCACGTAGAAATAGAAAATAATAAATAAAATAATAGTATACGACGTTTCCATTGCAACACAAGCAATCATCGTCAGGTACAAATGAAATAGAAAACAAACCTAATAAACTTAGAAATATAATGCAATACAACACAGAGAGTCGGCTAATATAACAGTCAACACCCTACCTGGTTGATTACGTTCTTTCAAAGATTGCTAAATTAGAGAGAGAGACAGAACACAGACATGGGAGAACGTTAATCAACCAGGCTATGTGTTGTGTGTTGACCGACTCTCTGTGTTGCATTGCATTTACAAATTTTACTAAG
Source organism: Entosphenus tridentatus (assembly GCA_014621495.2). Lineage (NCBI taxonomy): Eukaryota > Metazoa > Chordata > Hyperoartia > Petromyzontiformes > Petromyzontidae > Entosphenus > Entosphenus tridentatus. The sequence goes on from CM025639.2 coordinate 11,756,233, forward strand.
CTTATTTGATTTAGTGTGTTTTCTCTCTCTCTGTCTCCTCTAGTGTTGTTGTTCTATTATTTCCTGCAGTCACGAAAGCTCCAAATCTCTCATTGACATGCGAATTTATCTACCCCCCCTCTCTCTCTGCCCCCCCTCTCTCTATTTAAGGCCTCGACGCAGAGGCGTTGTTTCTCTGTGTGCCTATGTGTGTGTCTCTCTCTTTGTGTCTCTGTGTTATCTCTCTCTGCTTATGTGTCTATCTATATGTCTCCGTGTCTGTGTTTTGTCTCTAAAAATTTAGCAATCTATGGAAGTACGTAATCAACCAGGTAGGGTGTTAACTGTTATGTTAGCCGACTCTCTGTGTTGTATTGCATTATATTTCTAAGTTTGCAAGGTTTGTTTTCTCTTTCATTTGTACTTGATGATTGCTTGTGTTGCAATCGAAACGTCGTATGCTATTATTTCATTTATTATTTTCTCTTTCAACGTGACTTTACCGAAAGAACCAAAGAGTAACTCATAAACATGTTTATGGTGCACTTAAAATCGAAATTTGGGGGCCTTAAAATGAAAAATCTCGGATTTTCAGATTGTTCCTGTTATTTATGTCCTAAAAGCTACCTATGTACCACATTTCAGCTTTCTTCCTTGTCGGAAGTACCCTTTTTGGGATGTACAGATTAAGGTCTTTATTTATATAGATTAGTAGCTATTGAATTACAATACACAAAATATTTACAATGGAATAAACTCATTAATATTCAAATAAAAAATAAATTATAACAAAAATCTTATTCATGGGACCTCCTTTGCCAGTACCAAAACATAAGAATAGGGTTTTCCCATTTTTTCTGGCAACAAAACTGAAACCTTTTTACGATTAATCATGTCTGTATTAACCACAATACTTGTGGTGAGAATGCAATCAAAAAACATACTCTGATAATATATGCATTGTCCTTGAGACTGATTGGTCCACACCGGAGGCAGCTTTCTTTTGTGCCTCGTCTCAAACGGTGTTAAACCAGAGGACGTCAAAAGGCCTTTTGGCGTCCTCTGGTCTCACAATTCTTAAAAAATCATAATTTACATATTTTCTAACTGGCATTAGTGGCACATGAATTTAACTTTCAAGTGGTTAAGCTTTGCTAATCCGTGGAGGTTAGGATTATGATTATTGCAGTGAGATTAGCTTAGGCAATGTCTTAATGGCCCACTTATACAGACGGCATCTGAGGACGAGGAGGCTCATGGGACAAACTGCATATGTTTATTAACTGCAACGCCATTCGTAGGGCAACCAATTAGGAGTACTGTACAGTTATTTGCATACTTTTTTTCTTCATATTTAAGACCTCGTGTAGAGCAGGATATTTTATATGGCTGTATTCAGAATGAGGACCGTGGAAATTATCAATCTCTGGGCACTCGAGCGCGAGAGTGAGAGCTGTATGGTAATCCTAGAGCCTCGGGGCAATATTTGCAATTTTGATGTCCTAATGGAAAGCCACTGTGTGCACTTTAGCATTAAATAACATGATCACTCTCATCATGGACAGAGCTTTAGTTTTACACTCTGACCCTAGGCTATAGCTGCATTTCTAAATACATGGCTGAATAGAATATATGGGCATACCACGGGTAAAATATTTTTTTACATTTCAGCTTTGGGGCGTAACAATGACCTCATAAATTTATGTATAGTAATTGAAAAAGTGTCTGAGGCAATGTTCTTGACTGTATGTTGTTTTGTATACTGCACAACGGGTCGCCAGTAACCACCGTGTCTATAAACTACATCTTGCCCAAGGGGCGAACCGCTTATTTTTGGTGCTATCCACGAATTCCCAAGGGTATAGCATTTAAGCATTTGAAGTAGTGGTTAGCGCTGCGCTGCACTACAAACCCGGCGAACCGGGTTCCATTCCCACTCACGGCCAACACCAGTGACGATTATCTCAACCGGTCCTGGGCATCCCTTAGGTCGACTCAACCGCAAATGAGTACCTGGTACAATGTCTAAACATTGCCACTAGGTACTGGCGGAGCCAGTGCCCCCCCAATGATCCGATCGAAATCCCTAATTTAGATCGAATCATTGGGGTTTATTAGTAATACAGCGGCATTTTGCGACCCTCACTGCCACTGTCGCATATTATTATGTGCCAGGGATTATATGAGATGATAGGACAATAGTCTGAGTCCATAATTGGCAATAAGTAACGGCAAAGCAGTTATAAGTGACTCACAGAATTGTGCGCAGTTGCGTATACAGTACACGACTTCCCTGAAGGCATTCACCTTCACTGAGCGCGATGGTGATCACACACGGTTCGAATTCGACCCTCGATCGATGGCTGCGCCATCGCTGCACACGCGTCGAATAAAAAGCAAGGGACAAGTCCTTACTTACTAACAACTCCTATCATTTTTCATTGCTGGAGGGGTTGCCCCCCCCTACCTGAAAATCCTGGCTCCGCCATTACCACTAGGGAAACAAAGGCGGCCAGGCGTGGTGTTGGCCACCCACCTCCTCCCATGTTGTCTCGGCCTTCATTGGTGCTCATCAATAACACTAGCCCCTAGAGTCTGTTAAGGCTATACGGGGGATCTTTGTCCTTGTGGCATGCGTGCGTGGCATACGCTAGAGCAGGGGTCGGCAACCTGCTGCTCTTTGGCTGCCCCTGTGCGGGCAGTTTTTATTTTTTAAACTGAATTTACTTTATTCGGCTCTTTAACACTCTAAAGCATGGGCCGGAAAACCTGCGGCTCTGGAGCCGCATGCCAGCGGGCTCTTTAAGTACCGCCGTTGCTTCGTGGCATCATTATTTATTTAGGGACCACCACCGTTTCCCGTATTTACATTTGCATTGTGCGGCTCTTGAAATATTGAGTTGTTTTTTTTGTTACCGGCGACGATATTACCAACCCCCCTGTACTAGAGCAGTGGTCGTCGATCCCACGAAAACATTTGATTTCAAATTTTCGATTTCAGAATAAAATGTTTTTTTACTTCTGCCTACGAAACGTTCGAAAAGTTGTATTCGCAGGCGTTATGAAAGTGGATAGCTTTAAGTAGTTCCCTTCATTTTTCGTGGCATTTCAAATGAATTTGTGTACAATCTATTGAAATAGAATCAATAGAAAGGAATCGATCGGTACATATGGGGGCGACATCTCCAGGAGCAGGGTATACACTGTGTTGGTGCATGGCCTAAGTACGTGGCTTCCAGTGGAGCAGTGGCCGGTGAACTGCACGAGGCGTTTCGGAGGTGCCCCCACCTCAAAGTTTGATTGAAAGAATAAAAAAGTAAAATGGGATTTATTAACAAAATAAAACACCTTACAAAATGTTCCAAAAGTTTTCTTTCGAGCGTTATGAAAGTTTCCTTCTATTTTTCGTGGCATTTGAAATCAATTTGTGTGCAATCGATTGAAATAGAATCAATAAAAAGGAATCGATCGGTACACGTGGGGACCTTTCCAGAAGGGGATGCACCGTGTTCTCATTGGCCGATTTGAACCCCTCCCACACAAACAGAACCAGGGTTGACCAATAGGACGAGGCCTAGAGGAGGCTCATTGAAGGTCCCCCCCACCCAATCGCAAGCTCTCATTTCGTTTGCATTTGCGGTCGGGTGATTAAGCAATAATCAGTAACATCGATAGTCGAGTTTGGACTTCATAATTATCCGTTCAAGTCGTAGAACTGATAAACTGAATAAAACTTGTTTTAGCCGGCAGGAACATTACAATGCACGACACTCGTCTGTCACACTGCAAAAAGACAAGGTTCCCCCTATAGCCTTTAACACATTGTTGGGGAAAGTGCTGTTAGCAAATACCTATGAAGGCCAGCATGGCACATGAAGAGGGTGGGTGGCCAGCACCACGCCCGGCAGCCTTTGTCTCCCCAGTGGCGATGTTTTTACACACCGTACCATGTTCTCATTTGAGGCTGATTCGACCTAGGGGAGGCCCAGGTACCCGTTCGGATAATCGTCACCGCTGTTGGCTGTGAGTGGGAATCGAACTCGGGTGGCCAGGTTCATAGCTCAGCATAGCGCTAACCGCTACACTACCGCTCCAAAAGACACACACATCTTGGGCTGAAATTTTATTTTCATTGTAAGATATTTCAATCATAATTAGCAAATGATTGGTCCACTGCTGGATGAAACAATCGCCACCTCCCGCTGATGTACGTATGTAGCCAATCGCGCCGGGGGAAGGACAACAAACTGGGTCTCTGTGTGAGTTTTTGTGGGTCTCTGTGTGAGTCTATGAGTCTCTGTCAGAGTCTATGGGTCTCTATGGGAGTGTATGTATGTTGAACTTCATTCGCACCGTACCTAGCCAACCGCGCGAATCGGAGGTGCGGGATCCATGCGGTACCTGCAACGCGAGCCGATTTGATCGGTCCATCCCAAATGGTGGAAATTCTGTCTCCAACGCCTCTCCCTTGTCTTCCACTCCGTTGTTATTCTGGACCGTTTGTCATAATCACAGAACTCGAGCTGAGCCTGACCATTGTGCACTCGTAGAAGGCAAGCAAATACCATCACGACGTTGCAGGAATATGCCCGAGGTGCATGTGTAGGACTCGTACTCGGGTTGTCTTTCTATTCTCTTTATTTTCCGCTTAAGAGTCCACCTCCGCAGCGCCACCACTCCGCGTCTCTCCGTGGCCTCACTCCGCTCCGCGTCTCTCTCTGCAGCGCCACCGCTCCACGTCTCTCCGTGCCCTCACTCCGCTCCACGTCGCTCCGCGTCTCTCTCTCTCGCTAGGTCTGTCGACTCCACTGCTACTCTACTCTGCATCCTTCAGATGCATGGCTACCCCTGTTTTCACACTGCGTTCTCGCTACTACCGCCTCTGTATACTCTACTCCGTCTGTCGCCGCTAACCCACTCTCTCTCTGTTCTGCTCTATTACCGTTACCGCCTGCTCTGCGATTCCCCGGGCACCATCGCTGCAGCTCCATCCAAGACGCCGACCAAGACAAGACTCCTCTCTCTCTGTCCCGCTGTGGCTTATATCCCCACACCAATTAATCCCCATTAATTATCTCAACCCCCCGCTTATCACTCGCCCCCTGGTCCCCGGTCTCACGTGACCTTGTTATTGCCGCCAGAGCGACGCCAGCTAATAACCAATTACCCTCTTAGCCAATCGCTGGCCTGTGTCCCCCCGGCTACCCCGAACACCTGTCTCAACACTTAACGACCCTCTCACCTAATGCCACAACAACCGTGTCCTCACATACACCCCACTGTACTCTGCTCGCTTGCATAGCAACAGTGGAAGAGAATGCGTGGCGCGCTATAACTCAAGTCCTACACATGTATAGTGATGCACTCAGAGACACTTGGTGTAGGAGGCACTCGATTATAGCCTTCACAGGGTACAATGGGTAACTACACTTTCAGTCAGGACAACTAACAGACTGCCCGACTTACAACACCGAGATGGTGAAGACGGTGACAAAGACTCCAGTAGCCCGACGGGATTCCACTTCAAGCAACAGCCCCGAACCTTCGCTCGGGGTCCCCTTTTATCCTCCTAGCGTGGCCTCGCTCCGTCAATACACGTGTAATACAAATAATGTTTTATTTTACCAGGTAAGGCCCACTGAACTATGTAGCTCTTTTACAGGAGTGACCTGGCCACAAATGATAGCTCAACGAAGCAGCCTATCACGTTGAAAGTTATAGCAGCCAAATACTCTAAACGCATGTTTCTAAAAGTGGAGAGAAAAACCGGAGGACCCGGAGAAAAATCCACGCGATCATGGGGAGGGAGAGAGATACATGCATACTCCAAATATTCAACAGGCGTTAGGGTCTGTATCGAACCCACGACCACCTGTATACCAGGTGAGGAAGTTAACACCTCCCCACCATGATGCCCCTTCTTGCAAATGCAAAGGTGGCTTCTGACAGCGAGTGAATGCAAATGTCTAAATATAAATGTGATAGCAGTGGTGAGAGTGGAAGTGTATTATTAATAACGTATGCCATGTGCACTTATATCATCAGCAGCAATGCATGGCGAATTTAATATTTAATTACTTGTGTAATAAACGACTTTCACGACGATCTTTGTCAGCATGCTTCTTTATTAACTGTGGTACTGCACAGCTCCGCTCCTTCGGTCTCTGGGTAGTTTCCCTTGCACAACACCATAGATGAGCGTCTCTCTCTCTGGTCCACCAGCGAGGTTTACTCCGCTCCCCCGGTCTCGCCGTTGGCTGGAGGCGCGCTGGAGAGAAGAGATGAGCTTCACTGGGGAACCCGCCACATGGTCGGTGGCGCAGAGAGGAATTGATAAGCAGCGACGCAGTCCGGACCCAAGGCTCCCCACACCGACCTCGAGTCCTCCCATGCCTCTGCTTATGTTCACCCCAGCGGAGCTAGGCTCCGCCTCTAGCCACGCCCCCTCGAGGAACCTTCCCGATGGTTCCCGAAGCATCCTTCCTGACTCCGCCCGTCACCTTTGGCCATGATGTTATTCCCTCTTAGGATTGGATGCCGATTACATAATAGTGCCTGTACCCAGTTACCCTCCGGCCCCCACTGGATGGCGCTCTCTCATTACACTTGCACAACATTAAAGTTGTTCATTTACAATTTTCATTTTATTGTGGTTTCATGACTTTGATCTGTTAATTACAAATGTGCGATGCCTAATGCAATGCTGTAATAATCCCGATTGCCGTGAAATTATTTTTTAGCATTTTCAATGCAAGAAGGTAGCATCACGAGTCTCTTGACGTATCGTTCAACGTCTGAATAGCATGCGCAGAATCCATTTGTTCGTTCAACTTGTTTCTCAGTCCACTTGTCCTAGTGAGAGTCGCAGTGGCAGGATGTTGAGTAGGGTGGTCCAGACCTCCCTACACTATACACTACACACTCTTATACACTATTATACACTACACTATACACTACTACACACAGACTCTAACTCTTCGTGGGAAATTCCCAGGCGTTCCCAGGCCAGCTGAGTGACATAGTCCAGCCAGTGTGTCCTGGGCCGGCCTCGGTGGTCTTCACATTATTATCATTTAAATTCCCTTTTCATCTGCCAATGAGTACAATTGGAGACCGAGATGGACATATGAACTGTAATTCGCCATTCATTTATCCCACGGCAGATGAAATGCGTAGTTTGTTTTAAACGATCACAGGCACGAGTTTTATTGTGAGCATCCACAGCCCTTTGTCAGTCCACTGTTGGTGAGGGCCTTCTCATGGCCCTCGTGCGCTTGTGGGGCTTATTTGACTATGCTTCTATTCAACATTATTTGTACTCTTCGCCTTCTCTGGTCTGACACTGGTAGTGAGACTCGGCCCTAAAGAAGGCTGTCATTGGTGTAGGCCAATCAGTTACAAATACAATGCATATATTATCAGAGTATGTTTTTGCATGTTCACCACAAGTGCATGTGGTTAATGCAGACTTAATTCCTTGCAAAAGGTTTCTATTTGGTGTTTGAACGTCTTAACACCTGTTTTATTGGCAGAAAGGGTAAAACCTATATATTTTTTCAAAACAATTAGTTTTTTATATTCTCAGGTAATAAGAGCTATGTAGCTCTTTTTGAGAGGCGACCTGGCTATCACAAATGGTAGCTCAATGAAGTGGCTCATCATCATCATGTGAAAATTTATAGCAGCCCAAATACTCTAAACGCATGATGTTGATTCTAAATGTGGAGGAAAAACCGAAGGACCCGGAGAAAAAAAATCCATGAGACCACAGGGAGAGAGATACGCAAACTTCAAAGATACAGCAGGTGTCAGGGTCGGGGTCAGACCCACAACTTCCTACATACCAGGCAAGGGAGATAACATTTCGCCACCACTTCACTACGCCTGTCAGCGTGGGTTGGTGAAGGACATCTGAATGGACAGCGCATGTGTTGTGTTTCAAGAGTGAAAAGAAAAATAACTGTTTGAGAAGTTAAAAAAGACGGCTTAAGTTAAAACAGAAAAACTAAGAGTCACATTCTTTGTTCGTATTCATTTGAAGGCACAGTGTACGAGGAGCCCTACAGGGGGGTCGCGCGACAAAACTTTGCTTCCCAATGGTCTGAGTCGATTCCTCATATGACGCATTTGAACGGACGATTATATCATCACTCTCAGGTGATTCTAGGCTTGAAGTCAATGCGGACGTCGGAACCCCCCGGGACAGGAGCTAATTTTCACTCTCATCTACAATGAAACAACAACTGTATTAGGGAGCTCACATTCCCTGAAATATTGCAAATGACAGAGGGTGCAAGAAAGCCGCTGCCCTCCACAGTGCTGCGATATTGGGAGCAACAATAGCAGGCGTCGGTGGGAAAGAACAAACCCCGAAAAGCACTTGAGACCTCAGACCCATATTCTTCGTCACGTTTCTGGCTCTAAGCCCGGCTCGGCTCATTCTTGATGCTGCTCCGTTACTTTCACAAGACCCATGGTTTGGCTCAGGCCCAGGCTCAAGCTCTTCCCCAGAAATCCTGAGCAAAAGGTGGGAACTACACTCGGATCCGGCTTAAGCCAAGGAAAGCTTTGTCATTGCATTTCGTCAACTTGGTCTTGGTAATCATATAACTTATAATGATGATAACCATGATAGTAATACTAATTCTGACTATTGAACTAATGAAAAATATTGAAGTAATGATACTACTGTAGGACCCTTGCTGACGCGACAACTTCTTTGTCTTTCTCGTTACTTTTATTTTGCATATAGTTCACATCTCCGACAGCATCGTTCAATGTACCTCCATACTCTTCAATGCACAATTCTCTATCGACCTCACTCAATGTCCCTCCGTTCGCTCGCTCCGCTCCGCCGCTTCGCTCACTCTCTCTCTCTCCACCAAGGTCCGTTACTCTGCTGCTTCCTACGCTCTACTGGCTCCATCCTTACTACTCCGTCCGTACTCTCTCTCCACTGCTACCGTATATTGTATTTTCTTGGTCCACTGCTACCTCATACCATACACTCTTGTCCACTGCTCCCTTATACTATACCGTCTTGTCCACTGCTACCTTATACTATACACTCTTGTCCACTGCTACCCTATACTATACACTCTTGTCCACTGCTACCCTATAATATACACTCTTGTCCACTGCTACCCTATACTATACACTCTTGTCCCAGGCACCAACTCCAACGCTAACTCCAACTTCGACTCCAACACTAACAATGACTCCTGTATCTCCATACGCTCACTGCCTTTATCCCCGAACCAATCAGGCCCAATTAATTACATCATCCCCCGCTTCGCTACTCGCCCCCAGCCTCACGTGATGCTGTTATCGTAGACACCCTGGCGCCAGTCATCAACCACTCACCCTCTCGACCAATCACCCGCCAGCGTCCTCAGTTACCCCTAACACCTGCAGCGTCCCTTAATTACCTGACCCCCTTAATTGGCGCAACAACAACTGTATCGCGCGCCCCACTGTCCATGTCCCCGGTTGCCCCCACTGTTCGCTGCATGTTCGTATCATAACCAAACACGTGACACGTGTTATCTCAAGTCCTACACTACTGATGACATTGGGTGTAAAAACGATGATGGGTCTTCTAAAAATTATATGTATGTGGTACATTGAACTTCTTTCGCACCGTACGTAGCCAAACCTGTTAATTGGATATACATAAAAAGATGGCACTAATTATAATGTGGATCGTGATAATGAATTTGTTGGGTTTTTTGATGTTTCCACTGATAATGATCAGGCCACTTGAGATTATGGTTTCTCTGCTATAACTGGAACTTACTGCGATTGCCAGTAATAATCAAAATAATTAATGAAAAGACGAGAGCTGGTTTCTCCACGAGAGCCTAGGAGCACTGTTTAGCAGAAGCCACGGGCTGATGGAGCAGGCTGGTGTGGAGGGTGCCTGCTTGGGACAGGTGCCTGCTGGACCACATCTTTTTTCCAGAAGGCTCGTAGGCTGAAGGACTAAATCGTTATTTTAATTTGACGTAAGGGCTGCCCATCTTTCACGATAACGTTTTTGTCGTACGCCCATCTCCACCCGACACAGCCAATTAGCGAGGTGTGTCAAGTTGTGAACAAAACGAGTCAATCGCTTGCTACTTCGGCACACGGACTGTGTTACAGTTTTAGATTTGAAGCTTTCGTGACTGCAAGGATTCATATTCTTAGGTTATTTCGGTAAAAGTCACGTAGGTTAAAAATTTAAATTTAAATTAATAAAAGTAAAATTAAAATAAAATAAAATTCCCGACGTTTCGGAGGCAACACAAGCTTCCGTCTTCAGGTGGAACCGTCACAGCACGATTGCTGTATCAAGTAAGAGAAATTCCAAGAAAACAGTCCTTGTATATATGCTGGTTGAGGGTGGGAGGAGCCAAGGCAGGCCCCTATTATTATTGTGAGGTTCGGTGCGGCTGACGCACGCTGCTAGGAATGAGCCTTTGTTATGTAGACTGGTTGAAATGGGAGGTTCCAAGAGTTGTTAAGGTGCGGCTGATGTAAAGGTGCGGCTGCTGTGAATGGGACTGAGCCTTTGTTATGTAGAGATGGTGCGGCTGAAACTGCTGCTAGGAATGAGCCTTTGTTGTGTAGACTGGTTGAAATGGGAGGTTCCATGAGTTGTTAAGGTGCGGCTGATGTAAAGGTGCGGCTGCTGTGAATGGGACTGAGCCTTTATTATGTAGATGAAACAGCACTTTGCTACGTTGCTGGGATTAATTCTAGATTTGCCAAATATGTGTGGTAAAACTTAAAGCAGGAAAACCAGTGTGTGAAAAAAGAAAAAGAAACTATACGGTAACTGAAGAATAGTGCCTGTCAAATAAGATAGTCCAAATATGTGTAGTTAAATCTTTTTTGCATGGTTAATAACATCTTTCCAATGATTACTAAGTTTGTACCCATCTCGATTTAAAGCTTTCGTGACTGCAGGAATTCATCTTCTTGGTTCTTTCGGTAAAGTCACGTAGAAGGGAAGTAATA
>CM025639.2:11772212-11804707 GCA_014621495.2 Entosphenus tridentatus
TAAGCATGATTCCTTGCAAAAGGTGTCAGTTTTGTTGCCAGAAAAAAGGGGAAAACCCCTATTAGTATATTTTGGTACTGGCAAAGGAGATCCCATGATGTACCTGTGGAATCCCTTTTGTTATCGTAACATTGTTTGACCTCCAACCATCTGTGAATACAGTTTGGGTGCAAGAAAAGAGGTAATTTTTTAACCATTCTACTGCGTATTTGGAGAAACCGAGGCAACTTAGTTTACTAAGCAGGGTGTTGTGGTCGATAGTATCAAAGGCTTTGGACAAGTCAAGAAAAAGACTGGCGCAGTACTGCTTATTATCAAGGCTACTGTAAATGTGATTTAGAGAGTCTAATGCAGCAGATGTGGTGCTGTATTTTTTTTTGGAACCCAGGTTGTTTTAGATGTGAGCAAGGCCACCATGAGGGGCTGCAAGGGCCACAGGTTACCCACACCACTACTTCAGAGCCACCATCAAAAATACATGTGTAATGGGTTCCGGAGACACTTGTAGAGGGCACGTCTTTATTTCCACACACCACGTACTTATACACTTAATTCCCAGCCTATTCACAAAGGTCTTCTACACAGCCTATCTACGTATCGTGCCTAGCCTCGTCTACGATCCCAGGTCCTCCGGCTATGATTACCCTAGGGGAGGCTACCTGACCCGACCCAGCCAAGGTGTGGGTCTAGACCACTGGCTTCCTCAGACCTCGCCCTTACAAGGGCATCGGGCCGGTAGTCCCAGAGTCTTACCAGTTGCCCGCACAGCGCCCCGGCCCTTACAAGGACAGCGGGGCGAGGGGGTCCAGGATCCTAAGCTGGCTGGTCTTCTTGCTTCGGTCTGCGACTGGTCCCGAGCTACTGGGGAGGTCCCCCTTTATGCACCTTGCCATCGAGGGGCAGGGCTGCGTGGGATCTTGGAACCCCCGCAGCTACCCCCCCCCCCCCGCTCTTGGGCTGGGCAATGCAGCCCCCCTCCCCTGGCGGTACAAGGTACCGCCCTTGATGGGCCATGTCCACCATTGCAGGTAAGTGCGGCCCATCTATGGTGCTACACATGCGTGACCTCATGGGGGGGTCAACATGGAAATAGGGTACTCTGTGAGTGGCAGATCTCTCGCATCAGTCAAACATGTATGGGCAGTCATCGACTTATGAACACAATTAGTTCCTGAGACCCGTCCGTGAGTCAGAACACAATAATCTACCGTATTTAAATGCCCACAAACGCACACACAAGCACTCAATCCTAGCATGAGTTAGGTGCGAGTTGGTTCGTAAGTGCAGTTGTTAATAAGTGCGGGTGTTCGTAGGTCAGGTGTTCGTAAGTCCAGGTGTTCGTAAGTGCGGGTGTTCATAAGTGTGGGCGTTCGTAAGTGCGGCTATTCGTAAGTGTGGGCATTCGTAAGTGTGGGCGTTCATAAGTCGGGCGACCGCAAGTTCAGGCGTTCGTAAGTCGGGTGTTCGTAAGTCGATGACTACATGTACAGTGACTGCCGTCACCACAAGGAAGGGGAGACAGGGATGACAGGTGGGACAGAGGGGTGAAGGATCAAGTCCACAGACTCGCACGGCCCTTGGGTTATTGAGACAATAAATTGAGACATTCTGGGCCATTCATAGGATCTCCTCCAGAGCCGATGTGACATCGCACCTATATGTGCATGTTGAGGCAGCACGTGAACTGGTAGAATTTTTCAATTGTGCCTTTAGCTCCTTCACAGTTTTTACACAGTGGGAGATGCCATCTCTGCCTGAAATGGCAAAAGTCTTGGCTGCACATTGTTTCATATATATAAAAACAAAATTATAATAATCTGTTGTACCACAATAGCTGGAAGATCTAGCAGAAGGGAGTGATGGTGAGGTGCGGTGGTGTCAATAATATTAACTTCCCGACCTAATACGCACCAACTTCTTAAGAATACATATTCACTTCGTTAATGAGTCAGGCAAAATAATGTTAAACTTCTCAAATCTTGTACATTAAGCGAAGGACTAATGCTATCGATGGAGATGTAATGATTCAAACATTTTAATGGCATGGAAATCTTCTACGAGTACTACTAATGTTTTATTTACCAGGTAAAGCCCTCTGCGCCATTAACTCCTGTTCAGTGGTAACCTGGCCACACATCGTAGTGGCTTTACCATCATCATCACTCGTGGGAATTTATAGCAGCAGCCAAATAATCCAAGCATTTGGAGGGCAAACACTTGAGGAGCCTAGAAAAAAATCCACGTGACCACGGGGAGAGAGAACACGCCAACTCCAGATGTACAACGGGCATCATCAGGGTCAGGATCGAACCCATGTCCTCCCGCGTAGCAGCCGAGGGAGATGACATCTTATCTCGCCACCACGGGGCAAACATCGCGATCCCCTTCCTTGTGCCCGCCAACCTCCCCTCACGAGTCAATCTCACGCCCCTACCCACTCGTCGCAGCTCCACAGTTCAACTTGAGAGGTTTGTTTTGGTATTCATGAGCAGCGTGGCATGACTTCAAAATGTCAATTATTGAAGCTACTTCAGATGCGAGCTGCCATGCGTTTCCCCCCCCCCCCCCAACTTTGCTGACATGCAGGTGTCGGAGACTACTAACCGGTTTTTGGACAGACTGCTCAACCGAGACACCATAACAAGAATCGCATACAAAAGTAAGGGGCTCTTAATTGACTGTTGTGTGGGAGAAAAATATACCAACATTGGACCTTTCCATTAAAATGTATTATTATTGATTTATTCTGCTTGTTTACAGGTGATTTACAAACTCCGCACAGAGAGTCGCCCAAGTTGGGAAGTGTTATCAATGCGCCAACCTCATTGCCCAATATTTGCATTCAGTAATCCCCATTGAAAGTAAACTAAACTATAAACTATTTTCATTTTATCAGGTAAGGCCCACTGAGCTATGTAGCTCTCTTTCAGAAGTGACCTGGCCACAAACGATTGCTCAACGAAGTGGCTGATCATCATGTTGACATTTTAAAAGCCAAATACTCTAAACGCATGTTTATAAATGTGGAGGGAAAACCCGTTGAACCCGGAGAAAAATCCACACAACCACAGGGAGAGAGACACGCAAACTCCAAATATACAGCAGGTGTGAGGGTAGGGATCGAACCCACGACCTCCTGTATACCAGGCGAGGTAGTTAACATCTCTCCATCGTAAAACACAATGTGTTAGGACAGGAGGAACGAAATATATGCTGGGCATCATATGGGAGTGTTACATTTTTTAAGAGTGCTCCAGTTTGATTCGTGATTGTGGAGCAAACAACCTCTTTTTCACATTCCTGTAATCCACAATTTCTGTTAACCATGGCCTGCATCTAGCTGTAGAAAATCCTACTATCCACGAAACGATTCCTCCTATCACATACGTTTATCTGCAGGTAAGACTGCGTTATCCCGAAGTGGTCATTAACAGTAGAAGTCATTCAGTGAATTCCTCCGATTATCCATGGGTATGAAGTGCACCAGGAAGTGGGTGTTATGGTAATTACAGAAATGCTGTAATAACATTGCAGGTGATGTATTGATGCTGGTGATGATGCATGAATAATTACGAAGATGATGATGATGCTCATTGGATTGATAATGATGATAATGATGGATTGGTGAAGATGATGATGATGATAGGTGGACTAATGATGACGATGAAATTGTCAACAATAATGATGCCCTAGACCAGGGATCGGTAACCAAAATAATAACAAGAGCCTTTTTTTGTTGAATTCGGTCAACAAAAACCCAATATTTCAAGAGCCGCAATGCAACGTGAATGCGAGATGGTGGTCCGTAATAAATAAGTTCAACGAAGCAGCGGTCCTTAAAGAGCTGCCATATGCACCTCCGGAGCCGCAGGTTTGCCGACCCCTGGCGCAGACGAAGGTTGTTATACAGTGAGGGAAAAAAAGTATTTGATCCCCTGCTGATTTTGTACGTTTGCCCACTGACAAAGAAATTATCAGTCTATAATTTAATGGTAGGTTTATTTGAACAGTGAGAGAGAATAACAACAACAAAATCTAGAAAAACGCATGTCAAAAATGTTATAAATTGATTTGCATTTTAATGAGGGAAATAAGTATTTGACCCCCTCTCAATCAGAATGATTTCTGGCTCCCAGGTGTCTTTTATACAGGTAACAAGCTGAGATTAGGAGCACTCCCTTTAAGAGTGTGCTCTTAATCTCAGCTCGTTACCTGTATAAAAGACACCTGTTCACAGAAGCAATCAATCAATCAGATTCCAAACTCTCCACCATGGCCAAGACCAAAGAGCTCTCAAAGGATGTCAGGGACAAGATTGTAGACCTACACAAGGCTGGAATGGGCTACAAGACCATCGCCAAGCAGCTTGGTGAGAAGGTGACAACAGTTGGTGTGATTTTTCGCAAATGGAAGAAACACAAAAGAACTGTCAATCTCCCTCGGCCTGGGGCTCCATGCAAGATCTCACCTCGTGGAGTTGCAATGATCATGAGAACGGTGAGGAATCAGCCCATAACTACACGGAAGGATATTGTCAATGATCTCAAGGCAGCTGGGACCATAGTCACCAAGAAAACAGTTGGTAACACACTACGCCGTGAAGGACTGAAATCCTGCAGCGCCCGCAAGGTCCCCCTGCTCAAGAAAGCACAAATACATACATGCCCATCTGAAGTTTGCCAATGAACATCTAAATGATTCAGAGGACAACTGGGTGAAAGTGTTGTGGTCAGATGAGACCAAAATGGAGCTCTTTGGCATCAACTCAACTCGCCGTGTTTGGAGGAGGAGGAATGCTGCCTATGACCACAACAACACCATCCCCACCGTCAAACATGGAGGTGGAAACATTATGCTTTGGGGGTGTTTTTCTGCTCAGGGGACAGGACAACATCACCACATCAAAGGGACGATGGACGGGGCCATGTACCGTCAACTCATGGGTGAGAACCTCCTTCCCTCATCCAGGGCATTGAAAATGGGTCGTGGATGGGTATTCCAGCATGACAATGACCCAAAACACACGGCCAAGGCAACAAAGGAGTGGCTCAAGAAGAAGCACATTAAGGTCCTGGAGTGGCCTAGCCAGTCTCCAGACCTTAATCCCATAGAAAATATGTGGAGGGAGCTGAAGGTTCGAGTTACCAAACGTCAGCCTCGAAACCTTAATGACTTAGAGAAGATCTGCAAAGAGGAGTGGGACAAAATCCCTCCTGAGATGTGTGCAAACCTGGTGGCCAACTACAAGAAACGTCTGACCTCTGTGATTGCCAACAAGGGTTTTGCCACCAAGTACTAAATCATGTTTTGCAGAGGGGTCAAATACTTATTTCCCTCATTAAAAAGCAAATAAATGTATACAAATTTTGACATGCATACTTCTGGATTTTGTTGTTGTTATTCTGTCCCTCACTGTTCAAATAAACCTACCATTAAAATTATACACTGATCATTTCTTTGTCAGTGGGCAAACGTACAAAATGAGCAGGGGATCAAACACTTTTTCCCTCACTGTAGTGTTGCTGCTACTACTACATGGTCTGGGCGCTCATTCAGCATGGACAATGTTTTTGAACGTGCAGGTGGGATGACTACGGTGGAGATGGAGCCGCAATATAGATTTAATTAGCACATTTTGTATTTGCGCCACTCGTATAACATGAGGGCTATTGGTGTGAAGGTGCCGTGCTTTCCACTTCATACATTTTACAGGACATTTCCGAATTTAGGTCGATGCACCAAAGTGGCTGACCGTGAAAAATCGCAGGGGGTGAGCAGGCAACAAGTACCCCCCACGTAGATTGAATAATATTGCCAGGGCTTATTAGTGAAATGTTTACACGGTATAGAAAACTGCAATCGTGGCTTGATGCATCAATCATCGCTTTTTTCAAAAGGACGATAAAGCCAACGTAATAAATGATAGATCCATTATCCTCTTATCACATGTGCATATTTAAATCGCTGACGAAAATCAATGGAAACACAATAATTAACAAATTAGAGGCCACTGCTTGTGCAAAAAATAACACGTAAAATGTAGACGGTATTGACCAACAATCCGGGATTCTGAAAAATTGCCTGAAAATTACTCAGTTGGGATCATACAGCACCAGCAACATCGCCCCCTACTGTTAAAACCTGGCATGACCCTCCTGAAAAATAGCCTTGAGAAACCAGCGAGGCTTTTCTGGGTAAAAACACGAAATTATAATAAACACCTCTCTGAATCAACGTGAAAATGTGGATATTTCCGCAAGGGTTCATGCAAATAAGTATGATTGTAATGAAGTCGGTTCTGTTTGAGTGGGGTGAGTGTTTGCACACGAGAGAGCTGAAGGTGTTTGGATCAGGTGTGCATCTGAGCGCGTGATCACAATAAGTTGCTTCGGTAGACAAAAGCATTAAAATGCACCAACACTAGTCACTGAACTATTTTTCCAGGTAAGGCCCACTGAGCTGTATAGCTCTTTTTCAGAAGCGACTTGGCCATGAATGATAGCTCAACGAAGCGGCTCACCATGTGGAAATTTATAGCAGCCCAAATACTCTAAACGCACGTTGATTCTAAATGTTGTGTAAAAGTGCAGTTCTGCTAGTGCAGATAAGAGGTTACTCACAGGGATCTCAGAATTAGTTTTGTGGTATCTCCATCCACAGGCCGTTCTCAGTAATGGGGTGATGCACTTGGTCTCTGAAAGTTCCAAGCTGAATTGTTTTTGTCTCCTGACACCGACTCATCGAACATTGTTGCATTTTATTTCAGATGACGCCTACCTGCTTCAGGGTCTATCTGTCGAAGAACTCTACCCAGATACGTCAAGCTACATCACATACGAAGGATCCATGACGACGCCACCCTGCTATGAAACCGTCACCTGGATCGTCATGAACAAACCAGTGTATATCACTCACCTGCAGGTCAGTGACACTGTGTACTTATCTCTTGCTTAGGTCAGTTGATAGATCTATCTCACAATTTCGATGTACATATTATACACATTTTTATGGTCGTCCTTAAAATGGTTTAGAATAACTCGGACAAATGTAAGGGGCACAGAAAATCAAATTATGTCAGGACAATGTTCAATAAACCACTTGCATAGCCTTTGCTTATTGCCAAAGAGTTCTGAATGGGTTGTGTACATTGATTGATTTAGGCCACTGTTGTCAGGCATGTTGAACAAGGCTGCCCAGCGCTCATTTTGAGCACTTTAGCTGCACTTAACAATGATAAATATTTCGCTGTTTTAAATTAAATAACAAAAAAAATTATATTCAACAACTGATCCAAAGTGTATTTCTCAAGACTCGATGAAGTCAGTTGGCTATACTGTAATAGCGTCAACATTTAGCTCCGAGCAGCAGAGCTGACTAAACTGGGGACAACGTAAGTTAATTGACTTACTTTTAAAAATGTTGTGGGTTTACTCTCCAACACATCGGTGTGCTGAACTCGTAACCAATTGGCACGTTTTGTTTAAGTGACAAACCTTACTAATTGGCTGTGTCAGGTGGTGGCGGGTTTAACAACACATTTATATTCACGCGATCTAACCCAAAACCCTTTATTATGGATAATATTGGTCATGAAAGCCTACTACATGTTAAACTACTCCATTGGGATTACATACAGTAGAGTTTTCCCCTAGCATTGCGCTATAATGGCACAAATACATGGAATTCATTCCATGGAATCCCATATAATTCCACGGTAAAACTTATTAAATGACCATAAAATAACTTAGTTTTAAATATACATACAATACGTATTATGATTCCTATGGTTAGTGAATAAACACAACAGTATGAAAAATAAGAATAGGTTTTACCATTTCTGGCAATAAAACAGGGGGTGTTAAGATGTTCAAACACCAATTTGCAAGGAATCAAGTCTGCATTAACCACACGCACTTGTGATGAACGTGCAAACAAAAATGCTCTGATAATTAATGAATATATGCAGTTTTTGGAACTGATTAGCCTACATCAGAGACAGCCTTCTTTGGGAAGGCTAAAAAAGGTCCCATGATATAAATAACAACAGTATTGCAGGATGCTGAAAAGAGAGGTGGGATATGACGAGGCATATTTCTTATCCCCCGTTCTCCCTGTGTGCCCCTGGGTCACCCTTGGGAAAGCGTTGTTTTAGCTCTCTGGGCCTCTCCTACCCTGGCTGAGCAAAAACAAACAAACTCAACTCCACGAAAACAAAATGGGCAAAAGCACATCGCTCCACGTAATTTGCATTTCTTTGCATTTCATGGTTTAAGGACCTAGAAAAAAATGTTGCAGACCTAATTTAAAAAAATTATCGACATGCAATGGACTTCCCTTAGCCTTTGAGCTGTAAAGAAGGGTCATTGCCGAAACATCGCCAGAGTTATTGACGTGTTGAGGTTTCAGCTTTTGTTGTTATTTGTGCTCCACTTCCAACGCAATCTCACCGAATAATTTGTTGAATTTATCATTTAGTTACTACTTCAGCCCACCGGGTTGTTGGCGCGTTTTGTTTACGTGACAACCCTTATTGGCTGTGTCGGGTGGTGGAGGGTTATGACACATTTATACTTACGCGATCTAACCCAAAAACCTTGATGACTAATATTGGTCGCGAAAGCCTACGTGTTAAAACTTAATTCATCAAGATGAGATTTGAGCCCTTTCACTTTATTCAAGTAGCAATGTATTTCAAACCCATATGTGGCTCTGCACGTTTATCTGATGGAGTATTTTTGAAGTAAAATGGTTAGCATAATGGGACCTTAGGAGTGCTTACACCCGGAGGATATTGAGTGACGAAGCACATCCGCCCTTCCCTCAGACCAGTACCCCCACCAATGATAACATTTGCGGGATGAGCGTCCACTGACTTCAGCAGTACATCATTGACACTTTAGCAGTCAGATGTTTAGAATTGTAAAATCCATTGTGTGTTCACCTCTTTTATACAGATGCATTCCCTTCGACTACTTAGCCAAAACCTTCCATCCCAGATCTTTCTGAGTATGAACGACAATTTCAGACCAACTCAAACGCTCAGTAGCAGATGCGTCCGCACCAACATCAACTTCAACTTTTCTGGCAGAGACTGCCCCAACAAGAAACCGCAAAAGCTGAAGTACAGAGGTGAGTTGGACAAAACGCATCTTTAACTGTCACCACTTGATGGAGGAGGATTTCTATATTTCACAAGCACAACTTACTGCACGTCCATATGATAGTGTGTTTACAATATATCCAAATACAATGACAAGGAATGTATTGATATATATAGGCGCATAGGTCAAAAACACCTCACTGTCGTTAACACACGTTGCAATGTGACCACAAGATGGCAGTGCGGCAATGAATTGAATCAATCTGCCAATTCGTTACTACTGTAGTGAGCGACTTCCGACACACGTCTAATAGAAGGCTTCTTATTTATTAAGAGCACACAGAGCGATATACTTCGTAACGTGGCTACACCTAGGCTGTCCAAATACGCAGCCCATCTCTGTCCTGCGCTACGCTGGCTGATTGACGAGCGTAGCGGCAGCGACAGAGCTAGTCTTGCAAAACAGCTACGTGGTCGAAGACAAAGAGATGACGACGGCAGCGACGCAACCAGGACCCAGACCCCACATGAACAGCCCCGAAGCTCTGGTTTGGTGCTCCTTATATCTGCCTGGCATGGTCAAGCTCCACCTTTGGCCACGCCCCCTCTCTAGAACCCGGGTTGGTTCCCAAAGCGTCTCGACTGACTCCACCCTTCACCGGTACCCCAGATACACTTCTTCATAATAAGGTATTATGTAATGCAGCTCTAAGCGTAATTTACCCCTATAGGCCAGCAGGTGTCACCCTGTCATTACATTAGTACAGCACATGCCGGTGTGTTGGAGAATTAAGTAAAAGTTCCACCATAAAGCAACGATACAGCTTAATTAATTTCCAACCGCCATTCTTTAATTCAAAAGTGTTCAATGCCACGTGTGAGTCAGAAGCTTGTGTTGACTTTCACTCAAGCAATATCGGAGAACCCTGTAATTCCGCACTTTTAAATAAAAATCCCAGAACAGGAGGCTGAAGTTGAGAATATTGTAATATATTGTGAATACCCAACCAAGTGTACACACAGTATATTGAAGATCTTATATTGATGTCTAATCACTTTATTTAAACACGTTTTCTCCTTGCTCACATGCATGCCCATCAACGGTCCTAATTAAGCAGTGATTTAAACCCACACTTAAACATGAGTCGGTGTTCTTATTCTTACACTTATTATGTGGATGTTCTCCAGGATTATTATCAGAACCATTTTATTGAGTTGATGAATATGCTGCAATAATCTGTAATTATTGTGTTCAATTGCTTACTGCAGTTTTAAGCACATTCAACATTTACTATATTATAAAAAAACACACAAGTTGACTATTTTTAATGTTTAAAGATATTCTCTGTCAGCCAGTCGGGTACATTAAGCAGCTAATTGGATAATTCTTCATCGTGCATAACAATAATGTGAAACGTTGGCTAAATGTGGTACCTATCGAGGAAACGTGAGCAAATAATGTTCGTGGAATCCAGAACAAATCATACATCAGTGGACAAGATTAACCGCATGCGTTTTATCCGATTTGCGGATTCACCGTACACACCTGAGATTTTGACGTAAATGAATAACTCATGGATATTTCCCTGAAGGCCAAATTAATAATCCTAAAACAGTTAAAGTTATTCTTAGAAATTTTTATTACAAGTCACGTGCTTAAACCGAACAAATATGTGCCCCAGTTAATCCGAAATACATGTGATCGCCTCTACAGTACAGTCGTTGCATAAGTGGGTAGAGTTTGATTGATGACTGGTGGCTAGCCCTGCTGCTGTCCACTTAGTGGGCCGAGTCTTCTGCGCTAGAGCAGCAAAATGCTATCACTGAGCACACGCATCATCAATCAATCAATCGTTAGTATTCGTTCTAAATTGAAAGAGCAATAATCGAAATTGTCAGTTTTGCTTAAAAAAACACTAATGTATAACTATATTAGTGGTTTATGGCATAGAGATCCGCAGAAAATGGATATGTATTTGATTATCCGCGATTCTGAATTATCTGCGGCTGTCCTCCCCGTCATTATCGTGGATAATCGAGTCTACTGTACGTTGTACTTTAATATATCACATTTGCATACTCTGCTCTGAATGTTGTAAGGTGCACAACTGTAAATCGGTTATACGATCGTAATATATTACTTAAAGTTCTTCTCTTCCTCTTTTTTTAGTCAATGAAATTATTTTGAAATAAGAAGAAACTATTCAACACTCGCGGTGCACAAAAAAATCCGTCCATACTTTTTTTTGCAAGGTGTACATTGGAGAATATTGAGAACGAGGGTGCACAACATTTTGATAATCACTTATATTCTTTATTCTGGAATCCACAACGGCTGGGGGGGCGGAGGGGGGGCGGAGGGGGGGCGGCGCTTCCCCACATGGCAACATCATCACGGCACTTGTGTGTCGCCCGGCCGTGTCGCCCGGCCGCGTTACCCGTCCGCGTTACCCGGTTTTGTTACCCAGTTGTTACCCGGTTGTGTTACCTTGCCGTGTTACCCAGCTGTGTTACCAGGCTGTTACTCCGCTATGTTACCAGACTGTGTTACCCGGTTTTGTTTACTCGGCTGTGTTACACAGTTGTGCTACCCAGCCGTGTTACGTGGCCGCGTTACCCTGTCAGAGCGATCGCGTTCGCAATTGGTGACATTCTGATGCTTTCCAGGCACAGTAAATAAAATGACCAAAATTAATGTTCAATTTAATTATAATCTATAATTGTACCGTACTACTGGTGTATGTCTTTACACTCATGTTTATGTAAAGTAGATTATTAATTTCCCATGCCCAATTTAGGAAATCCATTGTTTTAGTGATTGCTAAAATGGAAAGTGAAGACTATAGCTCTATATTGGCTGGTTTATAAGTATTGAAGTCATTTTAAAAAACTGTATATAGTGCATTGGGATGCTACAGTTTATCCCTGGTTTGCGTAGGTGCCAAGTTATGGCATGACGGTGAATGTGTTCAAGCCGTACGTGTAGTGTATATGAAAAAAAACTAAGATTTTTGTATGCGTAGCAGAAGCAAAATTGCTCATCCTCGTTTAAGCCTCTCAAAAAGTTGCGGTGAATTCGCTAAAACAAATTGCGATGGTCCCTTTTTCAAGAAGGGGAGCGGAAAAAGGCTCTTCGCTCCAGTTAAGTGAGCTCTTTGCGTGGCTGCGGTAGCTTTCAGGAGATGAGTTAAGTGCTGAACATGCCCCAACTCAAAACACATCAACCAGGTGGACGGACATAAGCGCAAACTGAAAAAAATCAGAGACAAATGTAATTTTAGCAGTGGTGGCTCATGGCTCCAGTTTGACAAGGAATCAAACTCCGCTTAAGGCATTTTCCAAACTCCGGTTGAAACACAGGCAGGACTCTTCGGTCACTTGAGTACTGTGATGGCAATGTCATGCCAGTAGATTGAGTCAATCAACATTGATTGGACAAAAAACATGAAATGAGGTAACCTGCCGGAAAAATATTTGAAGACTCACAGAGGCTTTTGTTACAATAAAACAATTGTTAATCATGAAGTGGTATTTTCTCCAAGGGCAACCACACGTTGCCCTTCTCTTCCGATTGCCAATACAATCCACCCGCACGCATTACCATCGAGGACTGGGACTCCCTGGCAGAGAGTCCGTTTCCTGAAAAAAACAACTGAAGTCATAAGCTGTGTATACTGTAGCCAATTGTGATTTAAATGGTTGTATGAATGCAGACTTGTAGTGAGTTCATGACAAGCTCTGCGAGTTCGGGATGAGGCGGTTTCAGAATCAGAATCTGTATTTATAGTGCAGGAGGAATCCAATCCAATGAGCTATAAAACTCTTTTTCACAGATGTCTAGTAGGAGGCAAGGGGACAGAAAGTTACAACAAACTATGCAAAAACACAATAGGAGTGCAAAATATAGGAAAGGTAAGCAAATCACACAAAAATAAAAAAAACTATTTTATTTTTTAAAATAAAAATTTACTATTTTTATTTTACCAGGGACAGCCCTCTGAACTATCAGCTTATTTTTCCGAAGGGACCTGGCTATCATAAATGATGGCTCAATTAAGTGGCTTATCACGAATGGCCTGTGTTCTGTTTCCCGACTCGGGTTCCCGAGAATAACAGAAATTCGAAGTGCGTGGAGTTAAGTAAGATGCCTGGAAATTACTCATTTAGGGATTATACGCAATATCGCCCACTCCCCCCTGCTGCAAAATCTGGCAGGACTCTCCTGAAAAAAAGAGTCTTGAGACTCCGTGAGACTTTCCCGGTTAAACAAGTAGTATAATCTTGATTTGAAGCTTTTGTGACTGCAGGAATCCATACTCTTGAAGATAGAAAATTATTAATAGATCACGACGTTTTGATCGCAACACAAGTGACCGTCTTCAGGTGAGAGAGAGAAAGCTACTGAAACAAGGTATTATGTAGGCTTGAGATGGGTGCAGCCTCAGGGTAAGAGGGCGGGACTAGAGATGGTCTGCCTGAGACTGTGGAAGTGGCTATTGTATTGTGAGATATTAGCATATCAATGCACGAGCTTCGTGTGCCACAGCATCGGTGACTTGCCTAGTATGTCGCAGCATCGGTGACTAAGCGAGAAGGACATCCAGCCCGTCAATACAAAAATATCCAACCTAATCGTGCAACTCAGAGAGTCAGCTAAAATCGCAGGAAGGATGGAAACATCACAGCAGGTTAAGACTTTACCTGGTAAATCACGTCCTTCCAATATTTTCTCAATTTGTACCCATCTTCTCGGTTTAAGTTGTGTCTGTGTTTATATATCTGGATGGCTACATAAACAAATCTCTGATAGCCAGTGGGTTTGCAGAGTACCTTCGTCTTGGAAAAATGTATTTCGTGTGTGCCCACAGCATTAAAACAATGATCCGCAACGGCAGAGGTATTGGTCCTACCATGCTTCTTGTGTTTGCGAACACGGTCCGAGACATGTCGTTTCGTTTCCCCAATGTAACTGCTGAATGTTGGGACATTGTCTACAGGAAAGCCACCCACACGGATGCCTATCTAAAGCCTGACTCCCACCACCATCCAGCCCACCATAAGGCCCATTGCATCTCCGACCAGCACCACCTAGCCCAGGGGTGGGCAAACTTTTTGGCTCGCGGGCCACAATGGGTTAAAACATTTGACAGATGGATGGAGTGTGTGTGAACTAATATAAATGACATGTAAAAATCATTACATGAAAGGTAGCAAAGCATTTATTTGCAAGGCCATTTAACAAATTGCACGAACATGAACAATACAAAAACATGTCGTAACGTGACTGATCAAACATCATGAAAACATGTGAGGCCTGCGCCCAAACCAATCGCCTCACTTGAACTTCTTTATTATCTACATTAACAAGTTAGAAGCAGCCACGCAGGCTGTGTCGGAGATTTGGCTCCAACCTCG
This sequence comes from Entosphenus tridentatus, assembly GCA_014621495.2. Lineage (NCBI taxonomy): Eukaryota > Metazoa > Chordata > Hyperoartia > Petromyzontiformes > Petromyzontidae > Entosphenus > Entosphenus tridentatus. The sequence continues at coordinate 11,786,728 of CM025639.2, forward strand.
CTGCAGCAACACATCATCACTTTCAGTTTCAATGGGAACAGTGTTGTTGATCTCCCATTTTTGCCAGTGCATCCAAGTCTGGAGTTATTTTGATTGTGACAATTCTCAGGATATATCTGAGGCGCTGATCCATTAACTTTGATCTGTGACGGGCTTTGTTGGCGTTCATGACGCTGAATGTCTGCTCACACACATAAGTCGAGCCAAACAAAGTCGGTATCTTCTGTGCAGTCCTTCGGAGGTTTGGAAACGTGGCTCTGTTAAGTGAAGCATAAAAGTAATTCAGTTTAACAGAGTTAAACTTCTCCTTTAGGACGGAGTCAGACTGAAGATCTATCAGTTCCAACTGCAGCTCCTGTGGTGCTGTTTAAGGGTCTTGTGACAGGGGACAGGACACCAGCTGAAGTGACTGTTCAATGTTTTTTAAATCAGAGAACCTACGGCAGAATTCCCCGTACAGGTCCTCAAGTGATTTGCTGTATTTTTTTGCGTTTCGCGGTGCCTCTTCCTGCATGGCAAGTGTGGGGAAATGAGCGAAAGATGTGTTCGCAATTTGTCTGGAGAACAAAGTGAGCTTGGATTTGAAGGCTTTCACATGTTTGTACATGTCGTGAACAAACTGATCTTTCCCCTGCAGTTTCACATTCAGCTCATTCATGTGTGAAAATATGTCCACAGCAAACGCAGTCACTAAGCCAGTTCTTATCGCTTAGCTCAGGAATTCGTCAGATTTCCCCATCAACTCCAAAAATGCGACGATGTCCTCTTTCAGCTCCCACAGTCGTTGTAACACTTTCCCCAAACTTAACCAGCGGACACGAGAGTGATACAGCAAGTCCTGATGATCCGCATCAGTTTCCTCCAGGAACGTAATAAACTGGTGGTGCTGAAGTCAAAGTGCGCCATCTAGTGGGGAAATGGGGGCATTACAAGAGGAAGGTAAAATTTTATTTAATAATATTTGAACAAGTTTGGCGGGCCAGATTAAAAAAACCCAACGGGCCGTATACGGCCCGGGGGCCGTACTTTGCCCATGTCTGACCTAGCCAGTGAGCTGGAGCACGTACACCAAGCCCTCAGGATGAATGGATATTCTGACCGTACAATCCGCAAAGCTGTCACCCCAGCCATGGTGAGACAACCATCTGAGGGAATTCTTCTGTTGTGATGTTTCCATCCTTCCTGCGATTTTAGCAAACTCTCTGAGTTGCATTATTAGGTTGGATGTCTTTGTATTGACGGGCTTGGATGTCCTTCTCGCTCAGTCACCGATGTTGTGAAATACTAGGCAAGTCACGGATGCTGCGGCACACTAAGCTCGTGCATTGATATGCTAATATCTCACAATACAATAGCCACTTTCACAGCCTCAGGCAGACCATCTCTAGCCCCGTCCTCTTACCCTGAGGCTACACCCATCTCAAGCCTACATATGACCTTGTTTCAGTAGCTTTCTCTCTCTCACCTGAAGACGGTCGCTTGTGTTGCGATCGAAACGTCGTGATCTATTAATAATTTCTATCTACGTGACTTTACCGAAAGTAGTATAATGTTTAACATGTAGGCTTTCGCGACCAATATCCATAATACAGGTTTTTGGGTTAGTGAGTGTAAATATATAAATGTGTCGTTAAACCCGCCACCACCCGACACAGCCAATTAGTAAGGTTTGTCACGTAAACAGAACACGCCAATTCGTTACTAGTACAGCATGCCGGTGTGTTAGAGAGCAAAGCCACAACATTTACAATTTGAGTACGACGTTTAGCCAGTAATTACCACTAGCTTCATCAGGCGACAGCCAGATATGTGGAGAAATCTTCCTGTTTCGTTCCTTAAATAGAGGGGTAGATGTGATGACAACATTTGCGTGCTCCTCTTGCGCGAAGTGGGGGGGGGGATTAATGAATGCATATAAATGACTATAGGTATCCATTGCCGTTTGGATTATTTATATGGTAATCAACGTACATTACTTCCAAGCAGACTTAGTGCTGCTTGGAACCGAATTATCAAATAATACATTGTTTAAATGCATGTCTATACAGGTCACCATACTTCAGCCATTGGTACGGCTATTTTAATACACACAATCGACAGGAAGTACAAGAATAGGCGTGCATAATTCGCATGCATAATGCACGATCATTACCATATAAATAACCCTAATGGCAATGGATAACCCATAGTCATTTAGATGCATTCATTAATCTCCCCCCCCCCCCCCCTTGTTCTGTTTGCGACAAACCTTAATAATTGGCTGTCGGGTGGTGGCGGGTTTAACGACACATATTTACACGATCTAACCCAAAAAAACCTGTATTAAGTAGAATAATAAATGACTTGGAGTAATCAGTGTCATGCGTCGAAAGTGTTGGGTTTGTGCAGGGGTCAGCAACCTGTGGCTCCGGAGCCACATGCCGACGGCTCTTTAAGGACCGCTGCCACTTCGTGACATTATTATTTATGAATGACCACCACATGGCATTGTGCGGCTCTGGAAATATTGAGTTTTAAACCGAATTTGAAAAATAAAAAATATCAGCTCTTCTCGTTATTTTGATTTGCCGATCCCTGGGGGAGTGGCATCCGATAACCTCCGATGCGGTACGCGTCTAGTTGGAGGTAAGAAAGTGCAGGATAGCAAAGGGTGTTGCGCTTGCTATTTTGTTCGATGTGGGGGAGGCAGGAGAGTAGGCATGGGACCACGGTCACGAAATAAATTAGGCCTTCTTCAACGGAGAAGCATCCTCTTGATGGCGACTGAGGCGCAGCGGAAGAACGCGAGCGTGAATGGGGATGTGTGCTAGTTTGTTGTGGAGTGGTAATCGACTCTTTGCATTATGGGAAAAGCGAGTTTTGTAGAACATGTCAACTATTGGTGTCCAGAGATTGGTAGTTTAGACAGGAATAAATGCCTCAGTAAATATATGGGTCCGAGAGCTCTCCTGTAACATTGCAGCTGGAAAAGAAGCCTCCCTACTTTTAATACTCATCCGTCAATCTTACTCTCTGCGTCCTCCATATCTAAAACTAAACAATTTTTATTTTCACCTCACTGAGCACTGCACTTTCTTCTGGTTAAAACAAGGGCTTTTGATAAATGTCAAGATTAGTTCCTCCGTAAACCTCGATGCCACTATATTTAAGTTGTTGGGATGAATAGTGGCAAAACTTTGTGAATTCCTCCATGATGTTTTGGCCAGTTTTATCATTTTCACACAAAAAAAAATGGTAAAACGTATTTCTGACAACTTAGGAATTAGGCTTCATGGCGAGAACGTTATGCATCTGTGTTATTAGTTGGTGACCCTTTTTTGCTCTCATGACAGCCAGGATCAGGATGGGCTCCGTGATCATTATTAGTACTGTAGCATTGAACAAAAGTGTCCCTTGTTAACACCCTTGAAGTGGTGACTTGGCCTAGTAGAAACGCGTTCACCCACTTGTTGTTGCAGAGGCCCATGGATCAAACCCAGCAGGCCACCCTGGTTAATAATTTCGGGAGTTGTAGGGATGTTGAAGATACACACAATCGACAGGAAGTACAAGAACAATGGGCGTGCATAATTCGCATGCATAATGCACGATCATTACATATAAATAAACCAAAGGTCAATGGATAACCCATAGTAATTTAGATGCATTACTTAATCCCCCCCCCCTGTTTGTGACAAACCTTAATAATTGGCTGTCGGGTGGTGGCGGGTTTAACGACACATATTTACACGATCTAACCTAAAAAATCTGTATTAAGTAGAATAATAAATCGACTTGGGGTAATCAGTGTCGTGCGTCGAAAGTGTTGGGTTTGTGCAGGGGTCGGCAATCGTGCGAGGCCTGGGTGATGGTGCAACTTTACCAAATAAAATAAATATACTCGCTAATTTCTTAACTGAGAAACTATGACAATCGTCACCCCTTTCCTGCGAAAACTTATCAGGACCCTCCTGAACAAGCTTGGAGACTCAGTGAGGCTCTCCTGGGTTAACAATTAATAATATGTAATAATAATGATCAGTATATTAATAAGCTATGAGGACTTCAGGATATACTAAGTGTGAGAACAACTCTTCCAAACAAATTGGTGAGTTGAAATGTATACCATTTCAATTAAATAGGTTTATCTTTACGTGATACATTCAAATATGAAATAAAAAAACTATAATTTTCTGGATATTTAATTCTCTATTTCAGAACAGGCTCTTTCGTGAAGAGCACTGGGTTGAGTGTCGTTTCGTGTATTTACAGCCACCACATCTTCCTTGAGGTGAAACACAGCTGTATATGAGATTATAGAGAGGTTATTAAGCTTCTTATTTTAAAAAAACATTGTAATATCCATAATAGAAGTTATTGGGTTAGATCGCGTAAAAATAAATGTGTCGATAAACCCACCACCACCACCATCCCACACAGCCAATTGGTAAGGTTTGTGTGCTAAACTTATAACGAATTGGCATGTTTTGTTGACATGACAAACCTTACTAATTGGCTGTTGGGTGGTGGGGGGTTTAAGGACACGTTTATATTTACGTGATCTAACCCAACAAAAACCTCATTGGATAATATTGATTGCGAAAACCTACTACTACTATGTGTTAAACCATCGTAATGTGTAAAAACAATGAAAGTATTAGGCTGGAAATTTTGTTTCTTTTATACTAAAAATGTTATTATCCAGTGTCTAACACCATACCACATAATTCACTTTTGTATACATAAATAGGACAATGTGCGTGCCATTTACATTGACCGAAAGAGTTGCCATGCTTCTAAGGGTATGAAAAAGACAAAGAGACCCCGTGTAGCCTTCACAGACTTGGGACAAGTGCTGTTAGCGAGCACCTATTAAGGCCGGCACGGCACATGACGGGGTGGGTGTCAAACACCACGCCCGATCGACGATGTTTACACACTGCACCAGGTACTCATTTGAGGCTGAGTCGACCTAGGGGAGGCCCAGGATCGGTTCAGATAATCGTCACTGGTGTTAGCCGTGAGCGGGAATTGAAAGTCGAGTCACCGGAGATCGTAGCGCAGCGCGCTGACCGCTACACTACTGCTCCCCACGATGATGCACATTGTGTCACATGCATGGTGCAATATTAAGATGAGATTTTGTGCATCCTTACACTACAATTACGTTCGTGCAGGCAAAGCTCCACCTGCAAATCAATCAACGCAGGACAGACGTGGGTCACACACACGTGCGTTAAGGGCCCCCATTCATCGTGGACAAATGCTCCCTCTGAAAAATGTTGATATCAGCATCAGTGGCAATGGGGGAAATTGTCACGTTGATATGTTGCAGCCATTCCGTTAATATGTAAATCTGAACCCCTTTTAACTTTCTCATGGAGATGTGTGGGACAGATATAGCAAAAGTGCAAAGATCTTCCTCAACTCTTTGCACAATTAGCCACATTGAAATATGCTTCTGTGATGTGTTAAAATTACTATAACTAGTTACATCTTAGTTGATGGAATGAAGCATATTTGATTAAACTGATGATAAATAGATAGCATATTGAGGAAAGAAAATACTTTCTGACCAGGCAAATCAAGAGATCTAAAACTCAAACGGTACTGTTCTGTCTAGGAAGTAGCATTTACTGGTGGGGTTAACAAGACCCATTCATCACCCATGCCGCTGAAAGACTCCCAACAATTCTACATTTCACTAGCTAGCTCCTGGTGTCACTATTAAACCTGAATAATCACCATTCCAAATGAGTTAAACTGCACAAGTAGAATTATTCATTCCATGTTTGCGTTTGGTATCGCACATTTCTGCAGGCGAGGTTTCATGTGTAGTGAGTTCCCAGGGAGACAGACGACGTAGTCGAGGCACACTCTTTTATTCAACCAAAGGGCGGTAAAAATACTTGAAGGGGTAATGGCCCCTTCACCCGTACTCAATGGGAAACACCCCTAGCACTATTCCCTCTGTCCTATTCCCAGTCCTCCGCTAAGAGTGCTATGGGAGGCTATCTGATCCGGCCCTGGTCAAGCACGGATCCCGGCACCCAGCTAACCAGGCCGTGCTCTTACAAGAGCAGAGGTCCTGAAGCTCTTGGGGCCGCGCCACTGGCTTGCCCTGCTCGGCCCTGACAAGGACAGCGAGCCAGGGGAGTCCCAGGGCCTATTCTGCCGGTCTTCAGTCTTCACTGGTAAGCTTCTAACACACTGGCCCGAGCTCTCTGGCTCCCCGCCTTTTATAGGAATCCTCTCCGAGGGGTGGAGCTATGGGGGATCACAGCGCCCCCATGGCCCCCCAGGGTTAACCGATGCGGACGTGGATGTAGACACCCGTGTGTGGGTGCAGACACTCTTGTGTTTCTGTCCGCTTTTCTCCCCGTAACAACCCCTACACATGCATGCCCATCATACTCTCGAAACAGACTTGCAGCAGCAGTGAAGACGTTTATTGACCATTGATAGCTTGTTGTAATGCCGATAATTATCGATATTTATCGGCATTACTCTTATAATCTTATCTGGAAATTCGAAGGGGTCCGTGAGTTTCAGTAATGGTGCCCATGATTAGCAGGATGTGGGTTTGACCAAAAGGGGGTAAACCCGTTTTGATTCGGGATGCCAGCTATGACCGAAGCTACTTCAGGAGATAGTTTTTCCCAACATAACGTGATATATGCCATTATGCTGTCAAGGGAAAGAAAAACGCAATCAGATAACACCCGTTGTGTTTTTACCAACGAATGAACGTCCGTACGAATTATGTGCATTCATCGCATTAATTCATTTTCTTATTATATCGCACATTTTTTGTTCAATAGTCACCGGGAGACCGATGCCAATTTCTCCAAGAGACTCCTAGGACGATGCCGGTGGTGGGTTGGCAACCCCCGAGTTGTGATGCTGCTTCTTTGACTACGGTATACAAAAGCACAAGCAACGCACCCATGGCACGCTCGTCCGTAACACCGCCCTGAAGAGAAAATACAGGCGTACCTCGCTTTATTGCGCTTCGCTATAATTGCGTTTTTTAAATGTCGGATCTCAAAATAAATGTCGCATCTCAAGATTCTCAACTTAGCAAGAGAATAAGATTCGATGAATAATTACGTACGTACATCATTTACAACCTGATTAGCTTATCATCATATGTAACTCTCGCTTTTTGCATGTGAACTTAGCGAGTCAGTCGGCATAATTTCAATTTTTCTATTTATTTACGTACATGGTTTATTTAGGCATACTGTAGCTGCATTTCGCGTTGAATATAGTGTAGTTTAAACATGATTTAAGGCTTTTATATGCATTCGCAAGTGAAAAAAGAGCATGTGACTTGCTTTATTGCTATTTTCGGTTTATTGCGGTGCTCTGGTCCCTAAGGAGCAATTACACCGAGGTACGCCTGTATACAAAGGCGACATTTCCGGCAATGGCTCTTCATAGCCTCTGCGTATTCAGTTTCCCCTCTTCGGGGCGAGTGTTATTAACGAAAGTGTCGAGTTTTGGCTAAGAGAGGTGTCTGTACTTATATACTGTGTAGTGGGTATGGCCAGCTACAAAATGTATAACGCCCGTGATTAAGAATAACTCAAAAGTGTAATGTAATTATTGTGTTCATTGAAAACTGAATATACTTTAAACAAAAAATCTACATTATGGAAAACTTCAGTTATTTTCTATTTGGTATCTGCAGGGTTTCAGTTAAATAAATATTTTAAGTGAAGTATGTTTTACCCTTTTTGCAGTCGTATTGGTTTGTGTTAAGATGTCGCAGGTCTGTTGTGGCCCGAGTTTATTACGGTAGTTAAGATGTTGTTCTTCACATATCTGCTCTGCAAGTCATCCTGTGTATTTGTCTTCTTACTACCACCTTTCTGAACTTATAACCACATTTTTTTTATGTCATAAATATAATTTATCGTGTTATTTTTTTGTATTTGACAAGTAATATCAAAATAAATTTTAAAAATAGGTACATTTTAAGAAATGTCATTGTGCACTGACACTACCTTCCAGTATTTTATTGTAAATATATTACTTCTTAGTTAAGTGGTTTCAGAGGATAAAAGGAACAAAAAATCCCACAGCCATCAAGAGGAAATGACATTCAATTTTAGATTTTTGAAGGTGTGGTGCATTGTGATAAAGCTGTGAATTATGTTCTCCAATAAATGCGACTGAAATAAAACTGTGTGACTTGGAAGTTGTCATGCGAGTACACTGAATGTTTTAATTGGAGACCGGTTTAAACGTCTGTGGTGAGCACGTGTGTTGCAGTGTAAACGTGGATTGTATCGCTATATATTGACTCTACAATGTAACATACACGTGTATTTTTGTTAAACATACGAATTGCATAATATAATTTCCCAAGGCATTGGCTAATTCACTTGTCTATGATGGTCCCTAATTAAGTTTTGTCTGGACGGGTAGACCACGTGGACTCTCGCCAGATCCAGGTACTGTTCATCACGAAATTAAACCAAGTTCGACACATAAATCACATTTATTTTTTGACCTTGTAGGTACAATACTGTACCTTAAAAACAAATCATGGCAAATAGGTTGGAAATAATATGTATATATCATGCATTGCCGTATAATGTATTTATCCAGGAAAGCCCGAGTCCCTAGACACATTATATTCGGATGCTAAAGTGGAATATTTGATCAAATGCATATGTTGTGGCATGTTAGAGGCATCTGGTCGAATTAAGTACAATTCTGTACATTATTTTCCGATGGGTCTGGAATTTGAGCCAGGATTCAACTCCCCATCCCGGCGCGCCTCGGCCAGTCGGAGCCAGACATTTCAGCACATCAACATCATGAGTAGCGGCGGCGGTGCCCTCTCCGTGCTGCGTCGCAATTTCACTGTTAGAGGAGACAACACGGCTCAGCAATTTGCCTCCTTCACACGTCTGTCCATCCAGATATAATATGAAAGTATCCGTTAACTCATCGGCGTCACGGCAGTGCCGTAATGTCAACGCCATTGAGGTCCAACGCGACCACACTCAGGAGCAGTCGGTCTCGAGCTACAACAAACAACACGCGCAAATTCCATGTTTGTCATTCAGTGCCTCGCATCCAGACGCGTTAAGGCTCCCAGACCCCTAATAACTCGCCTTGTCCGAATCTGAGCGTCAGATCCACAAAACATTTCCTAAACGCAGTTATTTTTAAATAACAATCCTTTGTATCCTTCGTCTTAAAGTCGCGTTACTGCAGACCCATAACGCTACATCCCAACGTAGTTGTAAACAATGTAATTAACACATCTCACCCCCGTGTAGCCTTAGCAGACTGTTGAGGAAAGTGCTGTTAGCGAGCACCTATGAAAGGCGGCACGCACACAGATGGCCAACACTACGCCTGGCCGCCTTTGTATCCCCAGTGGCGATATTTACACAGGCCGAGTCGACCGGGGTGGGGGGCAGGACGAGGTTCTGATAATCGTCACTCGGGCAATTGACCTCGGGTCGCCGGCTTCGTAGCGCAGCACCGCACTAACCGCTGCACCACTACAGTGCAGCACTGTCCCCAGGCAAGATGGCCGCCCACCCCCACGTGACTCGGCGCGCGTGACTGACGCAGCCAGCACGTGGTGCCACTCACCCAGGGCCGCGTGGAGTCGTGCCGTCCCTGCTTACGGACTCGCTGCCGCGTAAGTCTCTGGGCCTTTCGTGTACAGCGTCTGTTGGTCTCTTGTGGGTCTGTGTGCGAGTGTGAATCTGGGTTGCTGTGTGCGTGAGTGGGTATCTGTGTGAGTGAGTCTGGGTATCTGTTTCAGTGAGTCTCTGGGTATCTGTGCGAGTCTAGGTATCTGTGTGAGTCAGTCTCTAGATATCTGTGTGAGTCTCTGGGTATCTGAGTGAGTCTAGGTGTCTGTGTGAGGAGGTATCTGCGTGAGTGAGTCTCTGGGTATCTGTTTTTTCGTGTTTGTTGTCCTTGCCCCGCACCTCCCGATTAGCACGGTTGGCTACGCACGGTGCAAAAGAAGTTCAACATACATAGACTCACACAGAGACCCATAGGCTACTTACACGAATACCTATAGACTAGATTTGAAGTTTTCGTGACTGCAAGGATCCATACTCTTTGGTTCTTTCGGTAAAGTCACGTAGGTGAAAAAATAAAAATAATAAGAGTAAAAATAAAAAAATGAAATAACTAAATTAAATCACGACGTTTCGGAAGCAACACAAGCTTCCGTCATCAGGTGGGACAACCCCAGCAAGAAAAAAAAAATACTTTAGTGGACAAAGACAGCTGTTTGTGACAAGCTATTATAAGAGGTACTAGCGGGAAGTACCCGGCGTTGCCTGGGCGAAAAATATACTGTACTTCAAAACTTCTCTTAAAAACCTTACATATACATACACAGATACTAAGGTATTGTGTTTGTCCATTTCTCCACCAACAAAATTATAAGAGGCTTGCACAAGTCCAAAAAGTTATAGAAAGTGTGGGGTAAATAGTTGATGTAAAAGGTTTCCGAAAATTGTGGACCCCCCCTCCCTCAAAAAATATATTTGCCCCCGCGTAGGTATATATACCTACACACCCTATATACAACAGAGGAAGTAGTATCTATTGACTCTGTAGTTGTATCTACTGACTGTTCAGTAGTATCTGCTGAGCCAGTAGTAGCTATTGACTGTGTAGTAGTATTTAGTGACTGTAGTAACTACTGGGCCTACAGCAGTATTTACCGACTCTATAGTAGTAACTACTAACTCTATAGCAGTATCTACTCTATAGTAGTATCTACTGACTCTAGTAGCTACTCGCCGTAGTAGTATGTACTGACTGTATAGTAGTATATACTGACTGTAGTAGTATTGACTGACTGTAGTGGTATATACTGACTTTTAGTATCTACTAACTCTATATATCAGTATCTACCAACTCGATAGCAGTATCTGCTATCACTACAGCAGTGTATACCGACTGAGGTGGTACCTGCTTTCACTACAGCAGTGCATACTGACTGTGGTGGTTCATGCTATGATTACAGCAGTGCATACTGCTGTGGTGGTACTTGCTATGATTCTTGTTCGTCCATCAAAGTTGATGATGACCATGGCATGTTTGTCATTTTGTTGGGTTTTGATGAGTGCGCAGATGGCTGAACAGGCCAATCCGAGGCCGGAATTCTCTGTGGCACACTGAACAAGTCAGGGAGGATGTAGAGCTCTGAGGTGCAGCCACAAGTCCTTCCTTGGTAGATTTGAGCTGCTGCCTCTTCAAGATAGCACAGGAGCTTCTACTCTCACAGAGGACTGCACCGTCCTGTACTTTTCTTCTCCAAGCAGGTCGGTCCTGTGCTAGGGATTCCCAGCTTTTCAGGTCGAATCCAAAGCTCTTCAAGGAAGCTTTAAGGGTGTCCTTGTAGCGCTATTTGGGGCCACCTTGTGCTCGCTTGCCATTCTTCAGCTCGCCAAAGAAGACTTGTTTTGGAAGTCTCGGGTAGGGCATTCTGGTCACGTGGCCAGTCCATCTAAGCTGTTCCTTCGCAAGCAAGGTGTAGATGCTGGGGATATTTGCCTTGCTGAGGACTTCTGTGTCAGGGATTCTGTCTTGCCACTTGATCCTCAGCAGTTTTCTCAGACAGCTCAAGTGGAGATGATTCAATTTCTTGACATGGCGCTGGTAAACTGTCCAGGCTTCGCACCCATACAGAAGAGTTGGTAAGACAACAGCCTGGTAGACCTTCAGTTTTGTCTCCTGCTTGATGCCAGTCCTTTCCCATACTGAGTCACGTAGACGTCCAAAGGCTGCACTGGCCTTGACAATCCTGATGTTAACTTCATCATCTATGTGCACAGCGCGAGACAGTGTACTACCAAGGTAAATAAACTTGTCAACGGCTGAAAGCTTTTGCCCATTCACAAAGATGGTTGGCTTAGTGTAGGGTTTCCCAGGAGCAGGTTGGTATAGGACTTCAGTCTTCTTTGTGCTGATTGTTAGGCCGAAGTTGTTACAAGCTGAGGAGAAGTGGTCCATACTGTCCTGTAGATCTTTATTTGAGCCAGCAGCCAGAGCACAGTCATCAGCAAACACAAGTTCTCGAACAGTGACTTCCTCCACTCTAGTTTTGGCTTGCATCCTCCGCAGATTGAATAGCCCACCGTCAAAATGGTAGATGAAGTTAATCCCAGTGTTGTGGTTCTGGAATGAGTCTTGCAGCATGGCAGAAAACACCATGCTGAAGAGCGTTGGCGCTAAAACGCAGCCTTCCTTCACCCCGTTTGTGATTGGGAACGGATCAGAGAGTTCTTGCTGGTCTCTGACGCTGGCCATCATGTCATCATGGAGATTGTGCACGATGCCAATTAACTTGTCTGGACACCCATACTTGGCCATGATTTTCCATAGGCCCTCCCGGCTGACTGTGTCAAATGCTTTTGTTAGATCAACGAAAGCCATATATAGATCAACATTTTGTTCTTGGCATTTCTCCTGTAACTGCCGGGCAGTAAATACCATGTTAGTGGTTCCGCGGTCTTTTCTGAAACCACACTGACTCTCAGGTAGCAGACCCTGGTCTAGGTGGACAATTAGGTGGTTCAGAAGGATTCTTGCCAAGATTTTGCCAGCGATTGATAGTATAGAGATGCCTCTATGGTTGTCGCAGTCCTGCCGATTGCCTTTCCTCTTATATAGATTGATTATAGTGGTATCCTTGAACTCCTTGGGAACGGCTTCTAATTTCCACAGAGACTGGAAGAGGTCGGTCAGTTTCTCAACTAAGCGAGGCCCTCCAGCCTTGTAGATTTCTGCTGGAATGGCATCGGACCCTGGAGCTTTGCCTGATGAGAGGAGTGTTATGGCTTTGCTGGTTTCCTCAATGGATGGTAGAACAGCAAGGGACTGGTTTATTTCAACTTGAGGCAGTCTTGCAATTGCCTCCTCATTTATGCATAATGGCCAGTTGAGGACTGCGCTGTAGTGTTCAGACCACCTTGCAAGTATTTTGTCCTTCTCTGTGGGGAGTGTTGTTCCTTCTGCATTCAGGAGAGGTGAAGTTCCTGAGCGTTGCGGACTATAGACTTGCTTGAGTGCATCAAAGAGGCACTTGGTGTTGTTACTGTCAGCGTAGGATTGAATCTCCTCAGCTTTTGTGCACAGCCAGGTGTCTTGCATGACTCTGAGTCTCTGCTGGACAATCCTGCGAATGTTGAGGAAGGCAGTTTTCTTTAAACTTGAGCTGCTGTCATTCAGATATGCTATATGCAGGCGGTGTTTTTCGTCAAGGAGTGCTCGGATTTCTGCATCGTTCTCATCAAACCAATCTTGATGTGTACGTAATGGAACACCAAGTGATTCAAGGGCTGTAGAATGCAGCACGGTCTTGAGAGCAGTCCAGTTTGCCTCAGCGTCTGTATGCTCGAAGCTTAGAGACTCCAAGTGATGGTCTAGAGCAGGGGTCCTCAAACTTTTTAAACAGGGGGCCAGTTCACTGTCCCTCAGACCGTTGGAGGGCCGGACTATAGTTAAAATAAACTATGAACAAATTCCTATGCACACTGCATATATCTTATTTTGAAGTGAAGAAACAAAACGGGAACAAATACAATATTTAAAATTAAGAACAAGTAAAGTTAAATCAACAAACTTGCCAGTATTTCAATGGGAACTATGGGCCTGCTTTTGGCTAATGAGATGGTCAATGTCCAGTTCCATATTTGTCACTGCTAGTTGTAACAAGTGATGCAAGTGTGCATCCGTTAGTCTAGATCTGGTTGGAGATTTCAAATGTTTCATTCTGGAAAAAGTCTGTTCACAGACATAAGTGCTGCCAAAGATGGTTGCCATTTTGAGTGCATGGTTCCTGAGATGAGGATATGTCTCAGAGGGGAGAGATGCATAGAAATTATGAAGGCTGCTTGACTTGAATGCGTCTTTCAGAGAGTCACAATTCTGCAGTTCAGCCAGTTCCATTTGGTAAATTGTATCCACATTTTCAATGTCAATAGAAAATGGGTTACGGAAAAGCTGTATGTCCTGTTCATGGAGATGAAGCTCTTTAAATCTAAATTGGAACTCCTTTTGCAATTTTTCCAGTGAATCCACACATGTTTTATTTGGGAATGCAACCAATGGTTTTTCCGCTAACAGATTTTGAGTTGTGGGGAGATGGCAGAAGTTTTCCTCCTTCACTTGTTTGATGAGGAGGCCTAATTTTACTTCAAATGCTTTGACATGTGATTGCATATCACAGATGAGCTTCCCCTTTCCTTGAAGTTGCACATTGAAACTGTTGAGTAGCTCTGTTACATCTGTCAGAAAGGCAAGGTGCCATTTCCATTCTGCATCATTGAGCTCTGGTACTTCTTTGTTTTTTGAAAGCAGAAAAGCTGTAATCTGTGGAAGTAAGTCATAGAAACGTTTCAAAACTCTCCCTCGACTCAGCCAACGGACTTCTGTGTGGTACAGAACATCTTCATAGTCAACATTTAGCTCAGACAGAAATTCCTGAAATTGTCTGTGGTTTAGTGCATGAGCTCTAATGAAGTTAACACAAGATACCACAATTTTCATAACAGAGTCCCACTTCAGTGATTTACTACACAGTGCTTGTTGGTGGATGAGGCAGTGTATGGCTATTGGATGAAAATGGTTATGTTTGTCCATCTCTTGGTTAATGCGAGCAATTACTCCTTTCTTAGACCCCACCATGCTAGGAGCACCATCAGTTGTCACACTGGCTAGTTTAGCCCAGTTCAGCTCCAAACCATTCACAGTTTGGCAAACCTTTTCATAGATATCCTCTCCTGTAGTTGTTCCTTTGATGCTTTGCAGTGCAGCAAGCTCTTCTGTGACTTCAAAATAGTCATTCGTCCCACGAATAAAAATTAGAAGTTGTACAGAATCACGAACATCATTGCTTTCGTCGAGTGCCAAGGAAAAATAGGAAAGTTTTTTTGTGGAGTTTTGCAAATGCTGATGCAAATTGTCTCCCATTTCTTCAATCCTCCATGTAATTGTAGGTCCTGAAAGACTCACTGTACTAAATAAATCGGCCTTCTCTGGACACATCTCTTTGGCAACAGAAAGAAGGCATTCTTTAACAAATTCTCCCTCCACGAATGGTCTGCCAGTGCACGCTATTAGCTTGGCAACTTGAAAACTTGCTCGCAGTGATGAAATATTTAGCTGCTTCTGCTTCACAAAAGTATTTTGCTGAGTTGTTAATGTATTTTTCAGTTTTAATATTTTATCTTTTCTCACTTCACCGACCAAACAATCATATTTATCTTTATGTTGAGTTTCATAGTGTCGACGTAAATTGTATTCTTTGAACACAGACTCTATATTCTGGCATATCAGACACACAGCTCTTTCCTTGTACTGCATGAAAAAGTAATCATAAGTCCACTGTTCTTTAAATATCCTACACTCCGAGTCAATTTTTCTCTTTCTTGACATCATTGTTTCCTAGGGAGTCAAAATTGCTATTAGTAAAATACCAATATATATACAGTGCTACAAAAACAATATACCAGCAATAACTTTGCCCACACAGAGACATACAGACTGCACTGCCCATAAATGCAGTCTGATTGGGGGAACTCCGCTTTTACCCCAGGCTCACACTGGTGCGGGTGCCATTAAAAAGTTAATTACACCTGCAGTTTTGTTCACAGATCGCAGTGCGATCTGCGAACTCGCATAATAATCTGATCGCATGGGGGAGAAGACCCATGCGATCCGATTCCACTGCAGGAAAAAAGAAGGCACATGTGCCTTTTTTCTTCCGAATCTAATGCAAGTTCAGCCATACAAGCATATGGCTAAACTCGCACTGCTCAGAGATCGCAACAGTATGAACCGGGGCTTAGACAACATACAACATATAACCTCATACAACTGAATAGCAATCAGAATATAAATGCACTTACTGTCATTTAAATTGGGTTTCCTACTCCTTGGCTGTCTGTCACTGACCAGCACGGGAACACAGCAGGCAGCCCCTCCAGAGATCAGAGATCACTCTGTTATTACCCCTCTATAATTTACTCAGCGGTGCGTGTGCTGGGGATCTACATCTCCAGCACACAGTAATATCACTGGGAGTGGAGCCGAGGGGCAAGTGAGGGAGCTGAGGGAGGGAGAGCCAGTCAAGCGCAGCCAGGGGAGGGCTGGCAGCCTTAGGCCTGGGGGGCAAGTCCAGTCAATTGGCCCATTGAACCATTCACCAGCGCAGCCCAATGAGTGCCCACCGCCGCAGCTCAATCAGTGCCCACCACCACAGCTCAATCAGTGCTCACCAGCGCAGCCAAATCAGTGCTCGCCACCGCAGCCCAGTCAGTGCCCACCACCGCAGCCCAATGAGTGCTCACCAGCGCAGCCCAATTAGTGCTCACCAGCACAGCCCAATGAGTGCTCACAAGCGCAGCCCAATTAGTGACCATGGGATGTGGGTGTCATCTGTCTCACCTCTTCGGTTTGGGGGGTAATGATGCTGCCAACTTCCTCCAAGCTGCCTCTGCTCTAAAAGACTGTGGCTGCGCTGTGATGCTCAGACTGTCACGTCTCCCACGCTCTCTCTCCCACGAACCAGCTTCCGGCTTTCACTGCCCACAAGTCACCGCGCAGCCAGCCCCTCCCACATGCCCTGGCTTCCTCTGAGTCCTGGGAGGTGGGAGTAGTAGTCCGGCTGCGCTGTTCGGTTCCTCCCACCGCCTGAAGCTTGATTGCGGCCGGACTACAATTCCCATGATCCAGCGCTTCAGCCAGCCAGCCAATCGGCGGCGGCCGCCCCCTCTCCCTCTTCCACCAATGACCGTCCTTCTCATGTAGAAAAAAAGTAACAGACAGGCAGCGGCAGCAAAAACACCCGGCGGGCCGGATAAATGTCCTCGGCGGGCCGCATGTGGCCCGCGGGCCATAGTTTGAGGACCCCTGGTCTAGAGCCTCAACAAAGGCCAGTCTGGTGTGTTCCTGTTGTAGGCGAGTGATGTTAAGACGCTTGGCACGTTTTTTTCCTTGTGGGCGTCTGGGAGGCTTAATCCGGATGTTAAGTTTGGAGATGATGAGACGATGGTAAGTCCAACATTCAGCACCACACATTGCCTTGGTCACCCTGACATCGTGCCAGTCGCTCCTCCTCATGATGACGTAGTCAATTAAGTGCCAGTGGTGTGAACGAGGATGCATCCATGAAGTTTTCTTGCGCTTTGGTAGTTGGAATATCGTGTTAGTGATGAGCAGGTCAAATTCAGAGCATGTTTTCAGCAGTAGAAGACCGTTGCTGTTACATTTTCCAATTCCATGTGCACCTATGACTCCATTCCATGATTGATGGTCACTTCCAACTCTGGCGTTGAAATCACCAAGTATCAGGAGTTTGTCCGAGCTGGCTGTGGCAGCATTAATGACTTCGAGGTCATTATAAAACTTGGTTTTTATCTCGTCAGAGTTGGTCATGGTAGGGGCATAGGCACTGATGATGGTGGCCTCCTTTTTACCCAATAGGTGGAGCTTTAAGGTCATTAAACGGTCGTTTATCTTCTTGGGTTGGCTTGCCAATTGGTTGACCAGGTGGTTTTTTACTGCAAAACCAACACCAGCATCACGTCTCTCCTCCTGGCCTCGTCCGCTCCGGAAGAATGTGTAACCTGCACCCACTTCAATCACCTGTCCAGTACTGGCCAGTCGGGTCTCACTAAGGGCAGCAACATCCACATTGTATCTGGCTAGCTCTCTGCCCACGAGGGCGGTGCGTCTCTCAGGTCTTTTTGATCCAGATGTGTCCATCAAAGTGCGCACATTCCAGGCGCCAACAGTGAGTGGTATCACTTTGGTCTTTTTCATTTTATTTGTTTTTCTTTTTGTTTTTCGACCGCAAGTATGGGATCCCGCCAGCTGCGGTAGGCTGGCCAGGATGTTTTGAAGCAGGCAATGTTTAGGGTACCTTTTCTAACCCTTTCCTCACTATGGAGGTTAGCAGTGTGATCCTGAATAGGGCTGCTCAGTCACTCAGGGTGCTGCC
>CM025639.2:11850669-11861590 GCA_014621495.2 Entosphenus tridentatus
CGCAACCTCCGCATGCCCAGAGAAGCACGCACAGAGAAGCACGCACAAGGCTCGAATGCACACTGTTTACAAATTATTATAATTGCATTTATTTATCCAGAAACAGCCTCGCTTAGTAGTGTCAATACTCTTTTGGAGGAGAGTCCTGCCAAGTTTTTTTTAATGAGGTGGGGCAATGTTGTTGCTGCTCCTGCTGCTGTGTGTGTGATCCAAAATTTAGTAATTTGCAGGAAATGTTTTCAACATTGGGATGTTTGGCCAATGCAGCAGTCCCTCAGTTAACGTTTTTAATCGGTTCCACGAAAACTACAATTAACCAAAATAACTGTCCATTAAATATAGGAATGGCAGGTTTAAAGTAAAAATCACTGAGTCTGCGTAACAGAAAACGTAATATAAACAGGGCCAGTCGAGGTCTAAAGGGCTCATAAATGGATGTCGATGATTGGCTGAGGGGATGGCTCAGCCCCACTTACGGGCACTCGGATTGGCCAAAATTGGCGCCTGCATGCATCACGTAAACATGTTACCGTTAGTCAACAATGTTAACATTAGTCAACAATGTTAAAGTTAGTCGACACCATGGGAGTCCTATAGGAGGCGAAACATTAACCACAAAAAAACGTTAACTGATGTCACCGTTAACTGAGGAACTACTGTACCGGTTACTCTGTGTGTACTTTGGTTTATAGGAATGAACTGGAGAATCCGGAGGAAACCAATATAGGAGAGGGGTAGAGAGAAAGAGAGAGAGATATTCTATAAACTCCACACACGGAGAGGTGCATAAGTTGGGAATGGAACCCCCCACCCAGGTGCTTGCTGTGAAGTACACACAAGTGTGTTACCGCTGATTTATACCCTGCCGCCCAAAAGTAGTTTCCATTGCCAACACTTAAATTCAATTCGTATATACGGAAGGTGGCGGTAGGTGGAAGCTATCTCTAGCTGTACAGATGCAGTCTTTGTGAGTGAAAATGGATTATTAACCATCTACTGAAGTATTTTGCATTCGAGTACAATGTCCATTTCCCTTGTCACACGTGTCCTGGTGACCATTGGGTATATATGCACAGAGGTACATGTGATATGTACAGTGTTGTCTTGATATATTTTATTTTGGTAGCCTTTACAGTGCAGTATATCAGCTTTGAATGCTGTATTTATGTGTACGAGCAACAAGTGAACATTTTCACCGTAGTATGTCTTTAACAACAGCAACGTGAAAGTAAAATATTAACTAAGAGCCCACATCGGTGCACATTCAGAACCCCCGTATTTTTCATGAAGATCTTGCTAAGATATGTTGGTTATTGCAGGGCGATGTTGTAACAATGTGCTTCCATGATGAAGGGGACGCACAGAAGGACGAGGTGGTTGAATTCCTCTCCAGATTGCTGTATAAACAAATTGTGAGCGTGACACTGAAGGTACTTTGAAGGAAAATGAGTGGCCTTCACGGTGGCATCCACGTGCCTGTACACGCAAACATATCGGGAGAATTGTCATCAACAATATGGTGGATGGACACGGCCTCTTGGCAGCCAAATGGATTGCCCAGGTTGCAGCGCTGGCTTTGTTTACAATCAGCAATAAACTTGGATGCAAATGCACAAGACAAAGATCCCCCGTGTAGCCTAAACAGACTGTTAGGGCAAGTGCTGTTAGCGAGTAGCACCTACAGTGAGGGAAAAAAGTATTTGATCCCCTGCTGATTTTGTACGTTTGCCCACTGACAAATAAATGATCAGTCTATAATTTTTATGGTAGGTTTATTTGAACAGTGAGAGACAGAAAACAACAACAAAATCCAGAAAAACGCATGTCAAAATTGTTATAAATTGATTACATTTTAATGAGGGAAATAAGTATTTGACCCCCTCTCAATCAGAAAGATTTCTGGCTCCCAGGTGTCTTTTATACAGGTAATGAGCTGAGATTAGGAGCACACTCTTAAAGGGAGTGCTCCTAATCTCAGCTTGTTACCTGTGTAGAGGTGTATTGGTACGGATGGGAAACAAACACAAGGGGCGTGGTTATGTCCGCACCTGCCATCCCCCATGGCCCCCCCCCGGGGGGAGATTGCTATATAAGGTGAAGAGCCAGAGGGCTCGGGGTCGAGTGTTAGCTTAACCAGTGAAGATTGAAGACCAGCTAGAATAGGCCCTGGAACTCCCCTGGCTCGCTGTCCTTGTCAGGACCGACCAGGGAAAGCCAGTGGCGTGGCCCCGAGAGCCCAGACCGATGTTCTTATAAGAGCCGGTCTGGAGACTCAGGGTGCCGTGATCCCGGCTTAACCAGGGCTGGGATAGATAGCCTCCCCTAGCTCTGTAGTGGAGGACTTGGGAGTAGGTTAGCCGGGTTAGACGTTGGGTCTCCCTGTTAGACGGGTGAAGGGGCCGATACCCCTTCGAGTGTTGTGTATCCCCGTCTCTGTAAATACGTTGGTGTTAATAAATAAGTGTGCCTCCAACTACGTCGTCCAAGCCTCCTGCAACTTACTACATCTGGTGTCGGAAGTGGTCTTTCAACGATGGACACACGAGGGACGACTCGTACCAGGGAGCCAGAGATGGAGGACACCTCGGCCGACTCGGCGCCCGAGATGGCCGAAGACGGATCCGAGCGGCCAGGGCCGAGTACACCCGCTCCACAACGCCAGGAAGGGTGGGGAGCGTCGGCTGAGAGACTTCGGCTGGCTCACTCCCGCCTGGCGGAGCTGCTTTACGCTGCAGCCGCCACGTTGGAAGAGATCACGCGGCTGGGGGCTGGAGAAGCTGCACGGGCCGACGATGGCCGACACGCAGCGCCGCTTCCCGCCGTCTCAACGCGGCCAACAGTCAAATTTGCCGCCATCGCTACAGTGGGAGCAGAGGGCGGGGCTGGCCTACATCAGGTGACCGCCGATTGCCAAGCTGAAGCTGCAACGTCATCAACAACGGCCGGCGCGTCACCAACGGAGCGACAGGCGATGCCATACGCTCTGCCCGCCCACACTGTACCGAGTGCCGGGAACAACGGGGCGCGATCCACGACCACGGACGTCGCATTACAGCAGCGACTACCGCCCCTCAAAGAGTTCGTGGGCGAGGACGGGGACTGGGGAGGCTTCAGAAGACGGTTCCTCGCTCACCAGCTTTTCCGCCGATGGACGAGGAGGGAGTGGACGCCATGGTCACTGAAAAGCTGTTGCTGCTGGCGGACGAGTTGGACGTTGCCGTCTTGGCACAAGACGACACAGAGATGTGTTCCTTGCTGGCCGCGCGCCACATCCACGCAAGTTTGCGGTCCCTGCGTCGCAAGGCCAGCAAGGCGGTGGCCGGGCATGCCATGGCGGCAACCACCCTCCCATCGGAGGAGGTCTGCGCGGTGGAGCGGCCGTTGGAGTGGAGATCCGCGCGACCACAAGCTCGGAACGGACCGAGCCGCCAGGATCAGCCCAGGCCGTCTGGGGCGCTCACACGTTGTTACAACTGTGGCCTTCAGGGCCACGTGGCTTCGGGATGCCGGGCTCCTCGACAGCGCGGAGTGACGCCTCGTCCGGACGCCGCGCCGCCTCTACCCAAGCTCCAGCAGCAGAATCCGGCGAGTCGTGGCACCCCACATGTTTGGCCTAGGCACACACCTGTCACACACTCACTCACTGCAACGAACAGGGGTCGCAAATCGCCGGGTGTTGCGTCGGAGTGTTCCGAAATGCGGAGGGCGCTCCAACCGGGGCAGTGGTCGGAGCTCGCCCATCGTGTTGTTGCCGCGTCGGCGGGGTCGTCGGTCGTGCTCGGTCACATTGATGGGGTTGAGGTGCGGGTTTTAATTGATACGGGAGCATCGGCGACTATTATATCCAATTTAATTTATAATATCCTTCCCGTTCAAAGCCGTCCTTTGCTCCCCGTTGAGGTTCCATGCTATGCTGCTAACGGGGGCTCGCTGGGCATCATTGGACAGATCCGCGCGCAAATTTGTATTGGGGACATCAAATTATCCGGCCCGGTATTGGTCTCCTCCTCGCTGGCGGTTCCGTGCCTGTTAGGGATGGATTTCTTGGCCAAAATGCCTATCCGTATATTGATCGACCAGGGTTGCATCGAACTCCCGTCGGGCCGACGTACGATGTTTTTGTCCTCCCCCGCTACTGAGCGTCGGGCATTTGCGACGGTGCAGGCGCTCGTGGCGAGGACTGTACGCGTACCACCGGGAGCTCAGATGCTCGTGCCTCTTAGGTTGCGTCGGCCGTTTGCTAAGGGAGTTGCGGATCGGGGGGTCCTCTTGGGACCATCTAGAGCCGGGGTCAATGGACCTGATTTTCTAGCGGCTCAGACCATGGTGAAAGGGGACGGGGACCCCTTCATTGCGGTCCTTAATGTGGGATCACGAACAGCCGTGGTTCCTCAAGGGACCGTGCTTGCACACGCAACGCCGGCGCCCTGTGAGGACCCGGTCGTGGGTCAGGTGAGCACCGATCCTCCGTCGCGACCGCATTCAGACCGTGATGAGGGATGGCTGGATGCGCTTTGCGCGGGATCAGTGGACCTGTCCGACTCACAGCGTGAGAGGCTTCGAATTCTCCTGCGCGAGTTTTCCGACGTTTTTAGTCAACACAAATTTGATATTGGTTGTACTAAATTGCTGCGACACCATATTGATACAGGTGACAGCGCGCCAATCCGCCAAAATCCCTTTCGGTTGAGTCCCGCCGAAAAGGATCATGTCAAATCGGCCGTAGACGACATGCTAGCTGCGGATATTATATCCCCTTCTACCAGCCCTTGGGGTGCGCCGATCGTTTTAGTTAAAAAACACGATGGCTCACTGCGGTTTTGTGTCGATTTTCGTCGGTTAAACAAGATTTCTGTAGCCGATGCATACCCGCTTCCTCGGATGGATGAATCGCTTGATGCCCTGGCGGGGGCGCGGTTCTTTTCCACGTTGGATTTGCTTTCTGGATTCTGGAAGCTCCCTCTGGATGAGGAATCTAAACCTAAGACTGCTTTCCGTACGCCGCACGGCCTTTTCCAATTTAACCGTTTGCCAATGGGGCTACATTCTGCGCCGGCAACTTTTCAGCGGTTAATGGAACTGGTCTTGGCGGGGTTGCAATGGGATTCGTGTTTGATTTACTTAGACGATGTCATCGTCTTTAGTAAAACATTCGATGACCACCTCCAGAGGTTGCGTGCTGTTTTCCTCAAAATGCGGGCTGCCAATTTGAAATTCAAACCGCAGAAGTGTCATTTGCTCCGCGAATCGGTGCGATATTTGGGTCACATTGTCGGACGCTCGGGGATTGCCACGGATCCCGCCAAAACGAAATGTGTCAGCTCCTGGCCGACTCCCACCTCGGTGGGGGAGGTCAGGAGTTTCATTGGGTTTGCGTCGTATTACCGACGGTTTGTAGCTGACTTCACTACAATCGCGAAACCCTTGCATGCCTTGACATCCAAGGGAGTCAAGTTTCATTGGGGACCGGAGGAGGAGGCTGCTTTTCGCTCCCTCCGGGACGCCCTGGTGGGGGCTCCGCCATTGAGTTATCCTGATTTTTCACAACCCTTCTTGCTCGATACAGACGCAAGCAACACGGGCATTGGGGGCGTGCTTTCGCAGCTCATTGGGGGCGTAGAGCATGTGGTAGCTTACGGTAGTCGGGTGTTGTCTCCGGCGGAACAACGGTACTGCGTTACCCGTCGTGAACTATTGGCGATCGTTTATTTCATTCAGCAGTACCGCCCATATCTGTACGGTCGACGTTTCACCGTCCGTACAGATCATGCGGCGCTGCAATACGCCTTGCGGATTCAACAACCATCGGGACAGTTGTCTCGATGGTTGGAGATTCTCCAAGATTTCGATTTTGTCACCACCTATCTTAAGGGCGTCCGCCACACGAACGCAGACGCTCTGTCGCGTTTGCCGCCCACCTCCGAGTGCGCTTGCCTCTTGGGTTCGGGGCGTTGTAGACCTCCGAATGTGATCGCTGATTCGGTCCTTGCGGCCGCCGCCGATGCGCCTTCAACTTCGGGTCCTATCGAGCAAGAAGGGAGGGATTCCTTGCTGGGGTTGTCCGTGGCAGAGTGGGGACGCCTCCAAATGGAGGACACCTCCCTCCTCGCTTTGCGCCGTCGCATCGGGGGGGTTGGTCGGGGGACGGGAAAAGTTGACTCGTGGGGGTTGTTCCAGGGGCTTTTAATGCACTGGGATGGGAGATCCCGCCGCCACCGGCTGGTGGTGCCTTCCGCATTGAGGGGTAGAGTGGTGTGGGCTGCGCATGAGCGGCTCCTTCACCTGGGGACTCACAAGACCCTTGCCATGCTCCAGCTCGATTTTTCCTGGCCGGGCATGGCAAGGGACGTGGGTGATCTCCTGGGGTCATGCACTCAATGCGCGCAGCGGAAACCACCGGCGATGGGGTCCAACCCTCCGCTGCAGTCAATAAAAGTTTCCCGGATTAACGAGCTCGTTGCACTGGATATTCTCGGGCCATTTCCCGCTACACCTAGGGGAAATAGGTACTTATTGACAGGGGTTGAATATTTCACGAGATGGCCTATGGCCTGGCCCTTAGCTAACCAGTCGGCAGCAGCCATCGCGGAGGCCTTTGTCCAGGGCTACGTCCTCGACAAAGGTGCTCCGGAGCGGCTGCTGACCGACCAGGGTAAAAAATTTTCAGGGAAACTCCTCCGCGAAGTGTGCGAGCTCCTGGGTACGGAGAAAATTCGGACCTCCCCATATCACCCGCAAACTGACGGGATGGTGGAATGGCTGCATCGGACTGAATCCCAGACCGATTGGGACCTTCACATTGCGGGGGTTTTGGCAGCCTACAGAATGGCTCCTCATGCGGCCACCGGATTTTCACCCTTCTTCCTGATGTATGGTCGCGAGGCTAACCCGCCTGTTGCGACTCAGCTAAAGCTCTCGACGCCGCATGCAAACTCTAAATTGTCCGACCACGTCAAATTTAACATCGATAAATTAACAGAGGCGCGGGAGGCGGCCATACAGAATTCGGAACTCCGCCAGAGGGCGAATGAGAGGCTTAGGCTGGGTCGGGCATATGTGCTCCAATGGAAACCGGGGGACAAGGCGTGGTTGCACTGTCCCCAGGTGCCACTGGCGACCTCGTCTAAGCTGGTACGGCCGTGGCGGGGGCCAGTGGAAGTCGTGCAGGTCTTGCGCCCACAATGTATACGCATCCGATGGGGGAAGCGTCGGTGGTACGTGCACCCCTCCAGGTTGAAACCGTTCATTGCGCCCCATGTTCCACACACACACACACGTGGCCAAACATGTCAGGGGTCCACCGACTCCCTGACTTCGCTGCCTTCGATTGACTTGTCACCGACTGTTCCACCTCCAGGTGCACCGGGATTGACGTGCCCACGTCCGGCGACCCCACCCGGAGGGGTCGGGGGTCGCTCATTGGACATACCGGACGCTCCCGCACCCGAACTATTGACGCCCACTACTGCTCCAACCGGGGCTGCCCCTTGTGACGGCCCCGCTGCAAGAACGCGCGCAAAAACGCGCAAACTTTTGTGAGGTCGGCCGCTGGTGGGGACCTTGCGGGGGGCGTCCCGGGCGCTTGTATATATGTGGTGTGTTTATGGGATGGGGTATTTATTCGGGGGGGGTGCGTCGGGTCATTTTTTTTCCCTCTGTTGGTTACTGGTTATTGTTGTTGTTGTTACAGTTACGCGAGGCACACGCAAATTCGGGGGGAGAGGCATCTTGTTGAGATTTTGTTGCAGCCGGGGACGGCTGCGGGCTGTACAGGGGGGGGTGATGTAGAGGTGTATTGGTACGGATGGGAAACAAACACAAGGGGCGTGGTTATGTCCGTACACAGAGAAGGTGCGTACATCAACGTCCGCACCTGCCATCCCCCATGGCCCCCCCCCGGGGGGAGATTGCTATATAAGGTGAAGAGCCGGAGGGCTCGGGGTCGAGTGTTAGCTTAACCAGTGAAGATTGAAGACCAGCTAGAATAGGCCCTGGAACTCCCCTGGCTCGCTGTCCTTGTCAGGACCGACCAGGGAAAGCCAGTGGCGTGGCCCCGAGAGCCCAGACCGATGTTCTTATAAGAGCCGGTCTGGAGACTCAGGGTGCCGTAATCCCGGCTTAACCAGGGCTGGGATAGATAGCTTCCCCTAGCTCTGTAGTGGAGGACTTGGGAGTAGGTTAGCCGGGTTAGACGTTGGGTCTCCCTGTTAGACGGGTGAAGGGGCCGATACCCCTTCGAGTGTTGTGTATCCCCGTCTCTGTAAATACGTTGGTGTTAATAAATAAGTGTACCTCCAACTACGTCGTCCAAGCCTCCTGCAACTTACTACACCTGTATAAAAGATACCTGTTCACAGAAGCAATCAATCAATCAATCAGATTCCAAACTCTCCACCATGGCCTAGACCAAAGAGCTCTCCAAGGATGTCAGGGACAAGATTGTAGACCTACACAAGGCTGGAATGGGCTACAAGACCATCGCCAAGCAGCTTAGTGAGAAGGTGACAACAGTTGGTGCGATTATTCGCAAATGGAAGAAACACAAAAGAACTGTCAATCTCCCTCGGTCTGGGGCTCCATGCAAGATCTCACCTCGTGGAGTTTCAATGATCATGAGAAAGGTGAGGAATCAGCCCAGAACTACACGGGAGGATCTTATCAATGATCTCAAGGCAGCTGGGACCATATTCACCAAGAAAACAGTTGGTAACACACTACGCCGTGAAGGACTGAAATCCTGCAGTGCCCGCAAGGTCCCCCTGCTCAAGAAAGCACATATACATGCCTGTCTGAAGTTTTCCAATGAACATCTGAATGATTCAGAGGACAACTGGGTGAAAGTGTTGTGGTCAGATGAGACCAAAATGGAGCTCTTTGGCATCAACTCGACTCGCCGTGTTTGGAGGAGGAGGAATGCTGCCTATGACCCCAAGGACACCATCCCCACCATCAAACATGGAGGTGGAAACATTATGCTTTGGGGGTGTTTTTCTGCTAAGGAGACAGGACAACTTCACCACATCAAGGGGACGATGGACGAGGCCATGAACCGTCAAAATCTTGGGTGAGAACCTCCTTCCCTCAGCCAGGGCATTTAAAATGGGTCATGGATGAGTATTCCAGCATGACAATGACCCAAAACACACGACCAAGGCAACAAAGGAGTGGCTCAAGAAGAAGCACATTAAGGTCCTGGAGTAGCCTAGCCAGTCTCCAGACCTTAATCCCATAGAAAATCTGTGGAGGGAGCTGAAGGTTCAAGTTGCCAAACGTCAGCCTCGAAACCTTAATGACTTGGAGAAGATCTGCAAAGAGGAGTGGGACAAAATCCCTCCTGAGATGTGTGCAAACCTGGTGGCCAACTACAAGAAACATCTGACCTCTGTGATTGCCAACAAGGGTTTTGCCACCAAGTACTAAGTCATGTTTTGCAGAGGGGTCAAATACTTATTTCCCTCATTAAAATGCAAATCAATTTATAATATTTTTGACATGCGTTTTTCTGGATTTTGTTGTTGTTATTCTGTCTCTCACTGTTCAAATAAACCTACCATTAAAATTATAGACTGATCATTTCATTGTCAGTGGGCAAACATACAAAATCAACAGGGGATCAAATACTTTTTTCCCTCACTGTATGACCTCTGTGATTGCCAACAAGGATTTTGCCACTAAGTACTAAGTCATGTTTTGCAGAGGGGTCAAATACTTATTTCCCTCATTAAAATGCAAATAAATTTATAACATTTTTGACATGCGTTTTTCTGGATTTTGTTGTTGTTATTCTGTCTTTCACTGTTCAAATAAACCTACCATTAAAATTATAGATTGATCATTTATTTGTCAGTGGGCAAACATACAAAATCAGCAGGGGATCAAATACTTTTTTCCCTCACTGTAATAAAGGCCGACACGGCACACAAGAGGGGTGGGTGGCCAGCACCATGCCCGGCCGCCTTTGTCACCCTAGTGGCGATGTTTTACATACCGCACCAGGTACTTATTTGAGCTCCGGTTCAGATAATCGTCACTGGTATTGGTCGTAAGTGGGAATGGAACTCGGGTCACTGGGTTCGTAGTGCAGCGCGCTAACCACTACATTACCACACAAATGCACACACACAGGAAGTACATGGACTCTTATTACAATGAAGAGGGAAAAAAAACATGCAATGCCATTGATGTGCCTGTGATGGCCGATCTTTGTTAATAATCAAAAGTTTCCCACCAGTGAAGCAGTGTGTTCAGGTGCTGAAGGCAACACCTGTGTAGTGAGTCCAACTGAGTCGCAGACGTTATCTTGGGAGCAACACCATTTATTCCGAATTAACACGCAACACAACACAATCTACACTCGGGTCTCGAAAGCCCATCTAACCACGCTACGGCAGAACTAGACACGGTTCGCTATCCTGGTCCAGACCACATGCTGGGTCCCGGACCACGTGGCTAGAGGCTTCTTCTCCCCGACGTGGATCTTCACAACACCAACACTTCAAGAACCTCAAGCTCCTCACGGAGCTCTCCTTATATGCTCCCGGGCTGGGGCTGGCTCCGCCCTTAGCTCCGCCCACCTTCCAGGCCTCTCGAGCTCCTTCTCGAAGGTTCCTGAGAGCTCCTTTGGACCATGTGACCGCCCCACGGCCCCCGTCCACTGGTGGCCCCCCTCCAGTATCGTCCGGTCACGTGACGGCAGGTCAGCCAGAGTATTATGCCCCAAAGTAACCCATGCTGGCTGACGCACCTCCCCGGGAGCCGGCACCGCACCCTCCTCGCGGTGCCTCCGCACTAACCAGCGCTCACCCAACCACCGCTAGTGTTGGTACTGCATCCCTTAACCCGGGCTGCTGTTCAGCACACCCGTGCTGGTGAGTACCCGTGCTGGCGAGAGAGGCCTGCTGCTCAGCACACCCGTGCTGGC
>CM025639.2:11861600-11878081 GCA_014621495.2 Entosphenus tridentatus
GGTGAGAGAGGCCTGCTGCTCAGCACACCCGTGCTGGCGAGAGGGGCCTGCTGCTCAGCACACTCGTGCTGGTGAGAAGATGGCGCCGATGATGGTAGCCTCAGCCAGTCGGTGCGCCCTGTTTTGTCTTGTTTTGTCTGTTAATTCAGTGTTCTGCCAAGATTTTCGGAGTTCTCTGACAAGAGATGAACTTCTAAACATCAGGGAAACAACTTCCGTGGACTTATTTCCCACTTTTCTGCTTCCAGCTGCAGAATTAGTGGGTATTCTAGTCAAAACCGCGCAAGGCTTTACTCAAGCAGTAAAACGCCGCTGAAGGGGTAAACGGTCGGGGGCTCTAGTACGGCTACACAGACGCGGGATCCGAACAGTGCTTCCGAGCTTTTTCCTCTCCAACGTCCGTTCACTATGTAACAAAATGGACGAACTTCAGCTACTGATGGTGAAAAACAGAGACTTTATTTCATCTTCTAAACGGCCTGGGGCTCTAGTACGGCTACGCAGACGCGGGATCCGAACAGTGCTTCCGAGCTTTTTCCTCTCCAACGTACGTTCACTATGTAACAAAATGGACGAACTTCAGCTACTGATGGTGAAAAACAGAGACTTTATTTCATCTTCTATTTTATGCTTCACAGAGACATGGCTGTGTGATTTGATCCCAGACACTGCGTTACAACTGGCAGGCTTCCAACTCGTAAGATCGGATCGGGACATAGCACTCTCCGACAAGACGAAAGGCGGTGGTATATGTTTTTACATTAATAGTGGCTGGTGTGTAGATGTCACAGTGATTCTGCAACATTGTTCTCCGTTCCTTGAATAATTTTATATAAACTGTAAACCTTTCTACTCGCCTCGCGAGATCGCGTCGCTCATTATGGTCGGAGTATATTTGCCGCCGGGTCCTCAGGTTAAAGAGGCCCAACACATGCTCGCCGACCAGATTCTGAGTGTGGAGCGAGCAAATCCAGATTCACTGGTTATCGTACTTGGCGACTTTAACAAAGGTAATCTCAGCCACAAACTCCCCAAATACAGACAATTCATTAAATGCCCTACCAGAGAAGGGAACACTTTGGATCACTGTTACACTACAGTCAGTAGAGCCTACCACGCCGTCCCCAGAGCAGCACTGGGACACTCTAACCATGTCATGGTCCACCTAATTCCTGCATACAGGCAGAAACTAAAGCTCTGTAAACCTGCTGTGAGGATATCTAAACAGTGGACCAATGAGGCTATAGAGGAATTGCGGGCATGCATGGACTGTACTGACTGGGATATGTTCACGACTGCTACCAATAGTCTGCATGAACTCATAGAGGCTGTGACGTCGTACATCAGCTTCTGTGAGGACTGCTGTATTCCAACACGCACCAGGGTGAACTTCAACAACAACAAGCCCTGGTTCTCAGCAAAGCTTTAGAAGGTTGAGGTTGGAGGAGGAAGCGTTTAGGAATGGGGATAGAGACAGATTCAAGGAGTCGAAGAACAGGTTTAGCAAGGCGGTGAGAGAGGCTAAACGACTGTACTCAGAGAGACTAAAACACCAGTTCTCTGCTAACGACTCTGCTTCTGTCTGGAGAGGGCTCAGGCAGATCACCAACTACAAGCCCAGAGCCCCCCACACCACTAACGACTCCCGCCTGGCCAACGACCTGAACGAGTTCTACTGCAGATTTGAAAGACAATTGGACTGTCCTGAACTACCCCTTCCCACCCAAGAGGCCCCTATCCCGCCCCCCACTACAGAGACAACTATCTCCATTCAGGAGGGAGAAGTTAAAAGACTTTTCAAGAGGCAGAACCCACGCAAAGCAGCTGGGCCGGACTCTGTCTCTCCAGCCACCCTTAGGCACTGCGCGGACCAGCTGTCTCCGGTGTTCACCAACATCTTTAACACCTCCATGCATACATGCCATGTACCAGCCTGTCTCAAGTCCTCCATCATCATTCCAGTGCCCAAAAAGCCAAGGCCAACAGGACTTAATGATTACAGACCCATCGCCCTTACCTCCGTGGTAATGAAGTATTTTGAGCGCCTGGTCCTGGCACACCTAAAAGCCATCACAGACCCTCTCCTGGACCCCCTCCAGTTTGCCTACAGAGCCAACAGGTCTGTGGATGATGCAGTTAACATGGCCCTCCACTTCACCCTACAGCATCTGGACTCCACAGCATCCTACGCCAGGATCCTGTTTGTGGACTTTAACTCGGCTTTTAACACCATCATCCCTGCCCTGCTTCAGAACAAGCTCTCCCTGCTGAACGTGCCAGACTCCACCTGCAGATGTATCACAGACTTCCTGTCTGACAGGAAGCAGTGCGTTAAGCTGTGATCACAAGTTTCTGCCTCCAGGTCCATCAGCACCGGATCTCCTCAGGGCTGCGTCCTTTCCCCTCTGCTCTTCACCCTGTACACCAACAGCTGCACCTCCAGTCACCCGTCCGTCAAACTCTTGAAGTTTGCGGATGACACCACCCTCATTGGGCTCATCTCTGATGGGGATGAGTCTGACTATAGGAGGGAAGCTGACAACCTGGTGACCTGGTGTAGCCAGAACAACCTGGAGCTTAATGCTCTTAAGACCGTGGAAATGGTTGTGAACTTCAGGAAGAATACAGCACCACTCACTCCCATCACCCTGTGCGACTCCCCAGTCAACAATGTGGAGTCCTTCCGCTTCCTGGGCACTATTCTTTCCCAGGACCTCAAGTAGAACTGAACATCAGCTCCCTTATCAAGAGAGCTCAACAGAGGATGTACTTGCTACGGCAGCTGAAGAAATTTAATCTGCCAAAGACAATGATGGTGCGCTTCTATACAGCCATCATTGAGTCCATCCTCACCTCCTCCATCACCATCTGGTACGCTGCTGCCACTGCCAAGGCAAGAGCAGACTGCAGCGTATCATCCGCACTGCTGAGAAGGTGATTGGCTGTAATCTACCAACCCTTGAGGACCTGCACACCTTGAGAACCCTGAGGCGAGCGAGGAAGATTGTGGACGATTCCTCTCACCCTGGATACTCTCTGTTCCAGCTACTCCCCTCCGGCAGAAGGCTGCGGTCCATCAGGACCAATACCTCACGTCATAAAAACAGTTTCTTCCCATCCGCTGTTGGCCTTTTCAACAAGGCCAAGGGCTTAAAATGACTTTTACACTTAAAATGACTTTTACACTTACTATAACATTTTATCTACATAATTACACCTTGCCATACTTACAACGTGTTATCTTACTTGTATTTTTGTATTCTAAGATTGTATATTACGGCTATTTCACATTTTATATGGTCTACTTATTCATAATTTTACATACTTTAGCCCCTTAGTATTAGTTATACTTTGTAACGTTAGTATAGTTAGACTGTATACCACTTATTTAAGTTTTTAAGATTCCTACATGTTGAATGTATGCACCTTCCTGCCATAGTAAATTCCTTGTCTGTGCAAACTTTCATGGCGATTAAAACCGTTTCTGATTCTGATGGCAACACGTTACCGGCCGTGGCTTCGCAAGCCCCGGCACCATACAGTGACAAGTACAGTCACTACTCCTGTAAAACCTCAACTGGGGTTCCACTGCTTAGCATCCACATTTCATGAACTGCATGGAAAGCAAGGCCTAATCTCCTAGTCTCAGCCTGGCCCTGCCCTAGTTCCACGCCTGTTTGCTGCAAACCACCGGCTGGGATTAAAATCAGATCGGTGAAGAGCCCATTTAAGGAATGCATCCTTTTTGTTTGCAAGAGAGACCTGGGGAAAAACGTTGTGCACGGTGCAAACTATTTTGATGAAGAGCAACAAAATGTTTGAAGAGTTTTTGCCAGTGTTGTTACGCAAATGCGAAACCATTGATAAGAGATACACACCCATTTTGTACACATTTACATCGTAGCTTCGTTCACCTTTAAATACACAGTGGGCTACCACGTTTTTTATGACATTGTTTTTAAATGATCCATTATGTTTTGGCGACGATTCTAATCTAATCAATTTAAGATAACATAATTTATAATATGTTTCTAAATCTTCTGACAGATTTGACAAATGTCAAGCGTGTGCGCGCGCTCGTGTGTGCTTGCATTTGTGCCGTGTGCACACGCGCACGTATGCCGTGTGTGCACACGTTTGTACCTTATGTGCGCTCGTTTGTGCCGTGTGTGCATGCGTTTGTGCCATGTGTGCGCACGTTTGTGCCGTGTGTACATGCCGTGTACGGGCGTTTGTGCCGTGTGTGCGCGCGTTTGTGTCGTGGGTTTGCAGGTGCCCTGCAGTGAAGTATTACTGCCCCTCCAAATGGACATTACACAGAGCAGCAGGGCTCCCTGGAGGCTCTTTTGGCGGCTGAGCCTCTCGGCGGGGAGCAGTGCAGTTCACATGTCTACACAGCAGCACCAACAACAACACTCTCAGTCAGGGCTCTCAACCACATTAATTTACTGCTTTAAATAGTCCGTGAGCCCAGACCAGATATTTTACTTGTTGGTACCGCCTGTGGTGGCATCACTTTTGTGGTTTCAATTTATTCCTGGCCAAAAAAGAACGAGTTATAACTATGTGAAATGCAACTCAACTCCATGTGGGTAGATGGCTTCATATTCGTTCCATGCAGTAGATCATTGATAATTATTTGGCGGCTTCGGAGGAAAGGGGGCGCAGGATTTTAAAAATCGTCGGATGATCACTAATCATTATTTAAAATAAATTATTTTTTTTTGCATTCTTGCATGCTATGTTATTAGGTGTGGTGGATATGTTTTTAGTGTTTTAAATTTGTTTGCGATATGAAATTGGCATAAATAAACACAATTAGACAAAAATAAATATTCTACTGTAAAACATGACCGTATTTACTGTACCATACTACACTCCAATCTGAAAGACTCTGCATGGGGTGATGTACGCAGTACAGTAGTACTACCACTATGCTCTTGTTTCAACCAATCGTGTTTGACGATCGCCAGATTGATGAGAACGCCGAATTACACAACGCAACTTTTCGCCAGTTCGCACCGTGTATAGTATTCATGACTAATAACTATCGTTATTAGTCATGAAAGATGTATATATGTGCAGTATTTTCATTGTTTAAGTTGTATGTGGTGTATAATGTACTGTATATAATATTTAACACTGAAATCAAGCATAGGTAAAACAAATTGTCATGCACACGGTGCTGATTGCCGGTTTTGCTGGTTTTGCCGGATCGGCCTGAGACTGCCAGATAATGTTGGAAGCAGGCTAATCACACCGGATAATGGATGATCAACTGTAATTTGTTATTGCTTTGGGTAAGGGTCCATCAAAAATGTTTTGAAGAGTTGAGATATGAAATGGTAAAGTAATAACGAGACCTTAAACGCCGTGTCACCTGACATTCCCACGGGCAGGGGCCCGTGGAAGGCGAGAGAAAGCCAACGAGCACCAAAGGCCGGATCCAAGTGAGAGTAAAGGAGAGCTCCTTCGAGAGCGTTGTTGTATATGTCGTATTATGAAATTTCAAAGATATGAAATACAATTTGGAAATGCTTAATTAACACAAATTATGCTAATGTATAATTATATGCATAAATTATGATAATTACGGAGATCATCGTATTTATGTATGCGAATGCTTGCAATTATGTTAATGTGTGCAGTTATGATAATTAGACTTAGCTTCGTTATCCAGAGTTGTATCTATCAGGATAAAACGATTGTCTTTGATTAAACATGTATTGATTATCTTAGTGTGTTTATATTATGTTAGGTCTCCAAATTCATATCTCAACGCAGGATACAGTTCTTATAAATAAGACAGTTTTGCATGGACTTGGAAAGAAACACTCAACATACTTCTGTTTTAAGCAATTTTAATTCTAAACAAACATATGACACTCTAATATGCAAAGGCGAAAGCATACGTCCATAGATTCATGAGCAAGATTATGCATCTTCTTGGTTCTATACATTGTAATATTACACTATGTATTATTCTACCCAACCAACTGTATACCACACTGCTATATATTCACTATAAAATTACGATACTATATATTACCTTATACATTGTATTAAACATTACACTTAAATACTATTTATTATTGTACAATATGCTAAATTCCTCTTGATATGCAAATTATTTTGTCAAGGCGCTCTTCGCCCCTCCATCCCAGCTTAAATAGTCGCTCCAAGCCTGGGGCGTGCCATTCAGACTCTGTCTCCTTGACAGACCTGTTCTCCACCTGAAGACGGCTGCTTGCGTTGTGGCCGAAACGTCGTGATAATTATTTTAGTATGTTTTATTTTTATTATTTTATTTCTACGTGACTACCGAAAGAACCAAGAAGATGAATCCCTGCAGTCACGAAAGCTTTAAATCGAAATCAAGATTATGCAATTAATGAAAATGAATGACTAAACACTTCTTATTCATGTAACTCGACGGCAGCAACTGCTTTGCACGATCTGTTGATATTGAACGCACCACCTTGAAATGGCAACTCTTTTTGAAACACAAAGATAACTTTTTGAAAGTCTTATTCGTGTGCGTGCTGTGTGTGCGTTGTCCCCTTGTAAAATTAATTATATTGTTTTTATAGCTGGGAGTTGTGTCATTAGCTTGCGGGAGGTGGGGGAGGGGTTACACCACCAGCGACCAGAGAGGTTCCCTTTCGCTTGGGCGTGGCCGCAGTGAGCTCGTCCTGCTCCCTCGCTCGGGCGTGTCTCTGCTCGTGCGCTCTCTCCACTGCTAGATGAGTGGCGTCGGCACGACGCTCGCCGTCGTGGCGCGCGATGATTCCGTCGTCGTATAGCGCGCAGTTCCTCCGCTGCTAGATGAGTGGCGTCGGCACGACGCTCACCGTCGTGGTGCTGCTCGTGCGCTCTCTCCACTGCTAGATGAGTGGCGTCGGCACGACGCTCGCCGTCGTGGTGCCCAATAGTGCTCGCAGCTCATCTGCAGGTCGCTAGTGCTGACACTCTTTCTCGGTTGCTCCGTTCTCTCTCCTTGCTTTCAACTTTGGCGTGCAGCTGACAGCTTCATACGGGCACTCGCTGATGCCTCTCCCGCCCTCACTTCAGGGCTTCGCTGGTTCAGGTTCTCTCACGAGAATGATAGCTGGAATTTCGCAAGCTTCACTCGCACTTAACCACACCTCGCCACTTCGTTCTGCGAGAAGCGACACCGGCCA
Organism: Entosphenus tridentatus; assembly: GCA_014621495.2. Taxonomy (NCBI): domain Eukaryota; kingdom Metazoa; phylum Chordata; class Hyperoartia; order Petromyzontiformes; family Petromyzontidae; genus Entosphenus; species Entosphenus tridentatus. Next base: position 11,868,782 of record CM025639.2, read on the forward strand.
TCGGTATTGATGTTTGCTCCCTCACTACGGCACCGCCAGCCGGAGCACGGCTGAAACCCAGCCTCGACCCAGGCTGAACTCAGACTTCTGCAACTCTAACGACCCCTCCTCTTCCCATCTCTCCTCGAGGCACGATGCGCCCCAACTCAGCCTCCCTCGCAACGCTGCGTCGCAAGCCGAGTCACGAGACTGAGCGCGACTCGAACCAGACTGCACTGCTTGATGTGCGTTTGTGTTTAAAACTCAAAAACGTGACTCCCCTCTGCGCATCTCTTGCGAGAGAAACAACAAACCGAAAAAAACAGACACCCTCCTGACCCCTCCTCGCGACAGCCCTGACCCCCCACTCCCTCTGGGTGGGTCATCCCAAGGCCAGACCCCTCCACGGATTTATTGCGGGCCTGTTTTCGTGCCGAATCGTGGTAAGAAAAAGGTGGCCGAGGAGATTTTTGTTCTATGGGATACATATTCTTTTAGTTGTGCATGATTGACCTATTTTGACTTCCTATTCTTCTGGATGACCGTTGTTCTAACATTTAATAATTATTATTCGGTTTGTGATTTACCATGGTTATTACCACGTATTTCGTAGAGTTTATTGATGTTTGTTGTCGATCTGTATACAGGAATAGCACTGTTTTACTCGAGTTATATTTTAATGTCCTGAGGTTAAGTGTAACTAAGTTTCCACTTAAGCTTTCTTGACTGCTGTAATTCGAATTCTTTAGTTTTTGGTAAGATCATGTAGATAGAAACATACAATACAAAATAATATATATGCGGTGAATACGAGTAAAATAAGGGAATAACTAATAAAAAGCCCCATTGTATGCTACAGTCTTATACCGTTGGTTGATTCTTTTTGTTAAGTTTCTACTTTTCGTTAAGGAAAACGTCAAAGAAAACGCGAGTTGCAACAGTTGTTTTTCTCTGCTCTGCACGTTATCCGTGCATCTCCAGACGTCTTGGGAAGGTTAGGCCATCGACCTTTCGTCCATCCGGATGTCTCTGACCTCTCTGTGCTCCGAAGTCTTGCCGTTTAATGGCCTTCCACGTTTTTTTTTCTGGTATGGCATGCGAGGGTTAGCGGGTTGTTTTCATTATTTAATTTAAAAAAAATATATATTTTTTTCGGCCTAATTCTTAATATACATTTTTGGAAAAAGGGACATAGATACAACAGCATGGCGGTTCACACTCCTCAAGCGGAGGACTTGGGAGAGGGGAAGGGCGCAGCTCTGGGTGCCCTTGGGGGAGGGGAGGAGGAAGAAGATGATGACAGCGATGATGACGGTGATGATGTGGTGGATCCAGAGTGGTCTGGGGGAGCGGTGACCAAGATGAGCCCCTGGTATGTTTTTACACAGATGAAGCATCGGAAATGCACCGTATACCGTCCGTATATACCCTTACCTGCAGTTGCAGGCACAGGCCCATAGGGGTTGCCACCCTGAGCTGGGGAAGGTCGGAGAGAGCCAGACCGTTGAGGGGCCGGGTTCTCCCCCCCCCAGCCCCCCACCTGGGGTCTTCCAGAGTCCCCTGGAAAGTTCCAGAGAGGGGGCGGTACCGGGGGCAGGGAGTCCCCAGAAGGTGTATAAAAGGGGCACCTCAAGCACAGCTCTGGGCAGTGTTCCGAAGACGAAGTAAGAAGACCAGCCTAGCTAGGACCCTGGGACCTCGGGACCCGACGTCCTTGTAAGGGCCGGGCCGTTCTCAGACCAGTGGTCAGGACCCGTACCTTGGCTGGGTTGGGTCAGTTTGCCTCCCCTAGGGCACAGATAGCCAGAGGGCTGAGAGCCAGGTTAACCCAGTGTGAGGGCACGCTAGCCCGGAGGCTGTACCTCCCTAGATAGTGGGAGTTAAGGGAAGTATTGTTAAAGTTTATAAATAAACCGTGTTGCCTCTAAGACAACGTCTCCAGTCTCCGTGGAACCCACTACACCTAACTAAAACAGCTTCTGTTGGTTAATTTTGTTAAGGTGACACGTAATTTTAAAAATAATATATTCTCATTACATTTGTGGGGATTTTTAAGAGTCAAAATATTTCAATTTCATTCGGCAAGTAATTTTTTCATAGGTCCGTTTTTCATACGCTGAAAGATATGGCCCAGTAATTTTGTTTACTTATTTGTCCGATATGCACTCTCACTTTTCGTGCATGGTTTTTTAACTTTACGTATTTGTACTGGCTCATTGGCAACCGAGTGCAAATTTATAGCAATTTGTCAATAAGACTGTGACCTTAAAATAAAAATAAACTAATTGGTGACGTTTCAGGAAGAAGCTCATCTTCATAGCACATGACGTGTTGTTATGTAAATTTTTCTTATATATCTCTGGCAATGCAGTATCGGCAAAGAATTTGTGTATCTTTATAACACAGGGGGTTGTAGAAACATGTGTCTGATAACCTTCATATGATTATGCTGGAGGATAGATTGTCAGAATGCAGCTTTTCACCACTTTTACCCTTTTTCACTGGACAATCCAAGCTCGTCAGCATGTGGCCATTACGGTATGCTTGGTTTTTCCACAGGTTATTTAACGAGCCTAGCCAGGACCAAACAATGCTAAGCCATCTGAATCTAGCTCAATACCAAGCCAGGCCAGGTGATGGGCTAATAATTGTGTTAATGCGTCTGATATCACACCTAGAGTGTTTATGAATGCGTATAGCTTTTTGTGTCACATGGATGTCCTCTTGCTCCGACGCTTAACATTTTTTGACTGTGAAGTTCGATAAGTTTGCCAAAACTATACCAGTGGAACTTTCATCTGGTACATACACAGTGGAAGGCTGATTGATTGATGACCGAGTGTGGTCAAGGGATGGCTCCTTACTGGTCAGCCATGTTAGTTGATGATCTTGTAATTGCTGCTCACTCTGAAAAGGAGTTGGCGACTGCTGCTGAACCTGGAGCATGCCACTAAAAGATGAAGCCTTTCCATCTGTCCCACCAAAACAAAGCACCTGCCTTGGTATTTTATGTCCATCAAATACTCTACACCCTCATATTTCCATCTTGAGCATGGGTTAATTGGGGAAATAGTGGAGTTTCCATACCTGGACAGTGTCTGCTTATGACCAGCTCCAGTTTGGTATCAGTCCCACTCTGAATCAGTCGAGCGGCATCTTTTCATCAACTGCGTAATGCTGTGTGGAAGTTATCTGACTTACTGCTGCATGAGAAGCTCTGGGTCTTCTCTGCCACAGCTATGTGCCCTCCCTTCTCTACGCTTGCAAAACGTGGACATTCAGGTTGATCTCCCTACGATGCATCTTGGGTTTAACCAGACCGGATTGTGCGCGGAGATCACAGATTCTTGAAAGATTTGGACACAGTCCCATCACCGGTGAGCTCTGGCAGGCAAAGCTACGTTGGCTGGGTCATGTCACTCACATGCCCTCTTTGGACGAATAGAGGGGGCTAAACAGGTGCGACATGGGCTAGATAAGAGATGGACTGATGTTGGGGCAGGAGTATGTAGAGCTGAGTGTACCTGCTGAAGACTGGTACTAGCGGTGTCAAAATCGGCCTCTGTGGGGGAGGCTCGTGAAAGACGCTGCTGGGCAATTGGAGGCAGTCGCCGACCAAGAACAGTGGAGGGCAGAGGAGCAATGCTGACAATGAGTGGAGCGATTAAAACGTCGAAAATTGGCAAAGTGGGGCACAGACGGTGCATCTGCCAGTCATCTAAGTCAACCCATAACAACACCTGGGCAGAGGTCGCAACCGGGTACCCGATACCCGTACCCTACCCGATACCGGGCTAACCCGTACCCGGCCGGGTACGGGTACGGGTACCCATTTGCGACCCTGGTGCGGCCGGGTACGGGTACGGGTAAGGAATCAAAACCCGTTTGCGACCTCTGCACCTGGGTCTTTCCCATGACTTCCTTTCTGCCGGTGATCCTTTCACTCTTGACTTGGCCTAAAAGTGCATTTTGCTTGGCGCAAGCGCTGTGGTGATTTCATCGGCACTTGGTAGCAAATGGTGACTGTTGTGTGTGAGTGTGTACTATGTGAGATCCTTGTCTTTGTGTGTGAGTGTGCACTGTGTGTGTAAGCATATCTCCCTTCATGTGAGTTTGTGTGGGTGTGTAATTGTGTGTGGTCCCCGTGCCGTATGGGGAGTGGTGGTGTAGCGGTTAGCGCGCCGCGCTATGAACCTGGCGACCCGGTTCGATTCCTGCTCATGGTCAACACCAGTAACGATTATCTGAACCGGTTCTGGGCCTCCCCTAGGTCGACTCAGCCTAAAATGAGTACCTGGTGCGGTCTGTAAAAACATCGCCACTGAGGACACACAGGCGGTCGAGCGTGGTGCTGGCGATCCACCCCCTCGTATATCGTGACGGCCTTCATAGGTGCTTGCTAACACCACTTGCCCCTTCAGTCTGTTAAGGCTATACAAGGGGTCTTTGTGGGGAGCGGTAGTGCAATGGTTAGCTCGCCGTGCTACCAACCCGGCGACCTGAGTTCCACTCCCGCGCCCGATCAACACCAGCGACGATTATCTGAATGGGGAGATAAAGGCAGCCGGGCATGATGCTGGCCACTCGCCCCCTTCGTGTGCCGTGCCAGCCTTCATAGGTGTTGCTCGCTAACAGCATTTTCCCCAAAAGTATCTTGAGGCTATACAGGGGATATTTGTCTTGTGCATGCGTGCCCCCTGTGTGTGTGCGTGCGTGCAATTGTGGTTACTCGTTGAGCCCCTTCCGACACGCAAGCCAGCATCAGGACTCAAGATAAGTAAAAAAATAAAATTTATATTTGTGACTGTTTTATTTACTATACAGTATATACATTTTTTACAATGTTACATGCAAATGTACAATATTCCTTATTTAGTTTAGCAAAGCTTACATTTTCAAAAGACTGACCTATGGACATTTAAAGACATTACATTACTGTATAGCATTCCGACTTCTAAATCGTTTGACTTCCGAATGGGTCCCAGTAACTAAACGTGTCCGTAAGTCGATGACTGTCTACCTCGACATTCGAATATTTGAGATACACTTTTTCAGTCCGGGAGACCCTTGAATATCGCAGGTTTATCATTCTCAGTTTCGACCTATTTCGGATTACCTCGTTTTAGAAAGTTAACTTAATGCATCACTCCTTTTACATCGCAAATGGAAATGGACATATTCTTAGGTTTTTTCTGTAAAGTCACGTAGGTAAAAAATGTAAATAAAAATTAATAAAAGCAAAATAAAAATAAAATAAAAATCACGACGTTTCGGAGGCTACACAAGCTTCCGTCTTCAGGTGGAACCGTCACAGCACGCTTGCTGTATCAAGTAAATGAGAGATTCCAAGAGATACTACCCCGTATATATACTGGTTGAGGAGGGGGGGGGATGTGCCAGGACAGGCCCCCTTTTTATTATTATGGTAAGGTGCGGCTTGAGACTACGGCTAGTCTACATAACAAAGGACTGAGCCTTTATTATGGTAACGTGCGGCTTGAGACTACGGCTAGTCTACATACCAAAGGACTGAGCCTTTGTTATGTAGACTAGCTGAGAGGGGGGGGGGGTGCCAGCGTTGTTAAAGTGCAACTGCTGCTAATGAGACAGAGCCTCTGCCATGTAGATGGTAAAAGCACAAAAGCAGGTCAGGAAGAAACAGCCTCCTGCTATGTTGCTTGGTGGGTAAAACTTATAGCAGGAAACCAGTGTGTGAAAAAAGAAGCTAAACATGGTAAAACAAAACTGGCTGTCTATCAGTAACCTGTACAGTAACTCAAGAATAGTTGTCTGTCAAATAAGATGGTCCAAATGTGTAGTTAAATCTTTTTTGCATGGTTAATCACATCTTTCCAATGATTACTCAGTTTGTACCCATCATCACGGTTGAAATTATGTCTGTGTTTGTATATTTGTATGGCTTCGTGTACAAACCTTTGATGGTAGCCAGGAGGTTTGCAGAGTACCTTGGTCTCGGAAAATACAATTTCATGAGAGCCCACAGAGTTGTAGCAATGATCGGCAACGGCCGAAGAATCAGTTCTGCCGTGTTTCAGATCTGACTTGTGCTCGCGGACACGATCAGAGACATGACGTTTCGTTTCTCCAATGTAGCAATCACCACAACTGCAACTCAGTTTGTAGACTCCAGGGTACTGTACGTCAGGAACGACATCCTTCACAAATGGAATCAGATCACGGATTTTATGCACTGTACTGAATCGGGCTTGGATCTTATGTTTAGAATTTTGGAGATCTTTTTGGTCACGCCTGCTATGTATGGCAACGTGATAGTTTTGATCGGAGTTTCATGTGGCTGTTTCTGTATGGTGGGAGAAACAGCTTGGCGGATGGTACGGTCAGAGTGTCCGTTCATCCTGAGGGCCCGATGTACATGTCTTAATTCACTGGCCAGGAGGTGGTGTTGGTCAGAAATGCCATGAGCTCTGTGGTATAGCGTTTTGATGAGATAATTCTTTTGAGATGGGCGGTGGTGGGAATCCGGTTTCAAGTAGGAATCTGTGTGGGTGGCTTTCCTGTAGACAGAATGTCCCAAGGATCCGTCAGGTCTCCTCTCAAACAGAATATCTAAAAATGGTAGTTTACCATCTTTCTCCACTTCCATGGTGAATCTGATGGATGGGTGTCTGGAATTGATGTGGTCCAAGAAGTGGTTCAATGCTAGGAGGCCATGTGGCCTAATGACGAAAGTGTCATCCACATACCTCTTCCACAGGGAAGGACGCAGGGTGGATGTCTGGTTCAAACTTTTCCATGAACATGTTGGCTATCACTGGTGACAAGGGGGAGCCCAAAGGGGTACCCTCATTCTGTTTGTAGAAGGTGCCATTCCAGGTAAAATAAGTGTTGGTGAGGCAATGCCTAACCAGCGCAGGTACATCCGAATTCAATCCATGTTGGACCAAGTCCTCAATTATTGTTAGGGTGTCCGGTACTGGGACTTTGGTAAACAGAGATACTACATCAAAACTGACGAGGATGTCATCAGGAGATAGTACCATGTCCTTGACCATAGAGACTAATTTGGTTGAGTTCTGCCGAAGAGGTCTTGCCTGTGAAGGGAAGCAGAGTATCTGATAGAAACCGGGCTAGTTTGTAGGTAGGAGAGTTGATCGTCGACACGATGGGTCATAAAAAAAGGGGGCCTGTCCTAGCCCATTACCCCCCCCCCCCCAACCAGTATATATACGGGGTAGTATCTCTTGGAATCTCTCATTTACTTGATACAGCAAGCGTGCTGTGACGGTTCCACCTGAAGACGGAAGCTTGTGTTGCCTCCGAAACGTCATCATTTTTTTTAAACTTTTTTTACTTTTATTAATTTTAATTTTTTACCTACGTGACTTTACCGAAAAAACCTAAGAATATGAATACTTGCAGTCACGAAAGCTTCAAATCTAGAAGGAAATGGACATGTATCCATCGAAACATCCATATATTTCACTTTCGATCACCACTCGAAAACGGTTCTTGATTGGGTGGCAACCCAGTCATGTTCAACAACACAAACCCATTCCGATAATGTCACAAGATTGGCAACGCCAAAGTTCCTCCGATAATGTTTAACTGATGTTCTTAACTAGTAAAAAGCAGTAAGTAACCTGCTTGACACAACATCATCGGACCCGACAAATGGCGAATTACAGTATAACTAATCTGGCTAAGGAGGAATCTAAGAAGCTTGGCTTTCCACAAGAGGTTTTTTTGGGGGTTAGATCGTTTAAATATAAATGTGTCGTTAAACCCGCCACCACCCGACACAACTAGTAACTAACTGGCAAAACGTGCCAGTTAGTTACTAGTTCAGCACACAGGTTGTGTGTTGGAGAGTAAACCCACAACAACATGTACCATTCGAGTACTCCCGTGGCTTGCTTTTATGTGCCCAAACGCCTTTAATTTTTAACTGAACAATTCTTACTGTGGTTACAAATCACAATTTGACCCAAGTTGGCAATGCTAAATGTTGTGCGTGCTCAAGTTGTGTTGTGTGGGGGCCGACGCCCGCCTCCTCGCTCCCTGTGAACGGGCGGGGCGCGACGTCCACCCCCTTCACTCCCCCCTCCTCCTTGTCGGCCGCCTCTCACCAGGCCCCCGCCGATCGGGTGATTGGCCCCCTCGCGCCAGCGTCCTCTCTGAGGGACATAGCTAATTGGCTGGCTCACCACCGCCCGGGGTTATCTCATACATGCCCACGTACATCACCGCAAAAGCGAACGCGGTGGCGTGCACGCGCGCGCCCCTGCAGACGCGTATTTTCCACACACGCGCGGAACCACGCGTGCCCCTACAGGCGCTTCTTTCGCAGGCGCGCGTAAACACACACGAGCGTCGACGAGCGGTTTTAATTTTACCCCTCCTCCGCGTGCACGCGCGCGCCCCTGCAGGCGCTCGTTTTACACAGGTTAGCTAGCGTTAAAGCGACTGAATTAATATGCGCGCGTGCCTCCAGGTGGTTAAGCCCTAATCCGCTGCACACCAAGGCTAGCGCTAAAGGGCTGCATGAATTTGCGCGCACACCTCGCCATCAATGCTATTGTTGCGCGTGTTCCCGCACCCTAATGCGGCGTACCGCAGCACGACCGCACCCACGCCTGCAGCGATCTCCTCTCAGCACGCACGCACATGCTGCAGCTCCACGCTCACTCTCTCGCGCACACCGTCTCCCCGTGCAGTCGCACCACAGACAAATCACAGGCACCATGCCGAGGTTATACCCACACACAGAAATCACACAGCACCGATCCTCTGAACTAAAGTTCATTAACGGCGCAAATACACCCTACCTGGAGGGGGAATATTTCGCAAGAAGGGCTTAGCCTGACTCTGCCTACGAATCCAGTCACTCAAGCGTTCTACCACGTACCTCGAAGCTGGATTTACGGCATCGCATGGACGCTGTGAGAGTCGGAGGGAGAAGGACGAGCGAAAACCTCACCTATCACTGCCTCGTAGCAGCACTCGCTGGCATCACACGAATGCTGCGAGTGGCTCGAGGAGGCAGGACGGCAGGGAGTGGGTCTTGACGGCCCGGAGGTTGAAGCCAACTGCCCAAAATCGTCCCGGGCTACTCTTTTTAAATCCTTTATATGAAGTTCACTTGCGTGCTTGCTTGCTTACGACCGTGCAAATCTTTCGGTCGTTTTTTAACCCACTTCCCGTGATCCAATCGAGCTGACATAGACTCGTTGTGCATGACAATGTACGTGAAATTTTTTTTCAAAAATTTTACACTTTTTAGGCAAAAAAAATATTTTACATTTATTCAAATAGAACTCATTCATGGCTTTGGCTGAACGT
>CM025639.2:11878091-11888823 GCA_014621495.2 Entosphenus tridentatus
AATAGAACTCATTCATGGCTTTGGCTGAACGTCACAGTGTAGGAGCCTAGAGCGTGACACCTCCACAGGCCCTGGCGGAGTAGCGCAGTTGGTAGCGCTCTCGCTTCCCATGCCAAAGGTCGCGGGAATATATTTTTAAATCCTTTATTAAATCCTTTATATTAAATTCACTTGCTTGCGCGCTTACGACCGTGCAAATCTTTCGGTCGTTTTTTAACCCACTTCCCGTGATCCAATCGAGCTGACATTTTGCACACAGACTCGTTGTGCGTGACAATTTATTTTCGGGAATTTTTTTTTCCAAAATTTTACACTTTTTAGGCACATTTTTATTTAATTACAAATTTCTTAATGGTGGCAGGCAATCATCTGACCCATAGGTGGCAGCCATCTCAAGCCAGAGGACGAGAGGACTCTAGCCGCCACGTATATAAAGGATGTATAGTGAAAAACTTTGTTTTTACGGGTTAATTTTTTATATCCTTAACTTCAAAGGCCCGGGGTGCCATTGTACCGCGCAGCCAATCATGCGCTTACCCACGCCACCGTCCCTTTCCACCATCTCTACCGTGGCCTAATCCCCTCACTTCAAAGGCCCAGGGTGGCATTGTACCGCGTGGCCAATCATGCGCTTACCCGCGCCGCCGTCCCTTTCCCTGTGACCGGCAGGCGGCGGCCACCCATTGTCCTTTTGTCTCTTGTGTCCTTGCTAAATGTTCCGTCCTCCGTTCTCCCCTCCAAGTTGTACCTCATTGCGGTTGGCTCAGGGAACCTTTTCTTTCTGTGCCCATACAATTTTAAGCCAATTTAGAGGCACCGCAATGTAACCTGTCCTGTGAGGGTCAGCCAATCTCCTGGCACCGGGAAACCGTGGGACTCTCGGTCTAGGGGCCCTTCAGATTAAAACCCGATGTGCCAGGCAATCCCCCGCCAGGACACTACGTGGGTGCGCTGCGTGCGGGTGTATGTTTAATGTGGGGGCCGGGAGGGAATCGCGGCGCTTGCGGAGTTGCTCCGCGGTTGTGGCACCACAGTTGTACTTAGTCAGCGAAGCATTGTTCGTGTTGTTGAAAGCCTTTCCAGTATTTTGCATTGGCTGGCTGTTACCATGGCGGTGCTTCCTGTCGTCTGTAGCGTTCTTGATCACAAGACCCGCTCGCCACCCTGCCCCCCCACTTTCCAGCCTATGTAACCGAGCACAATAACGATGTTTAGCCCTCCCTGTACAATTGTACTTTGTATTACTTAAAATGCAATTTTTGTTTAAAAAAATGCTGACAGCGCAGTTTTGTGTGAAAGCGAGTGCAGTCACTGATTTATATATGTATTTGTTTTACATTACTAATCTCAACCATTTGCAGCGGTTCGAGAACTTCAATTATTATTGGCGGTGTTGCCATTATTATGGGGCCTGCGGTGTCTGTCCCGATTTCCCTCATGTGTGTGTGACTTGCTGGCACACTGATGCGGCCAGCATTTCTCTTTCATTGCTAAAGTCTAACTGATAACAGGTCAAATTCTCAGCCCACTACCGATAAAATTATGACTCCGCACGTGCACTCTGACAGAGAAAAAAGCAAATGGAATGTGCATATCTGTAGACAAGGCACATTTACACAAATAAGGAGACTTATTTTAACACTCGTTCATAAAATGTCTTTGCCAGGCAAGTTTTTAATAGAATATAATAATTAGCCTGATGTGATTTTTTACAATTCGTATCTATGATCAGACCACTAACAACTAGTCCAAATTAGTTTTATTTTTCAAAAAAATTATTTTGACTTGATTCGAATTCTTATATTTAAAGACGTACCCATCGGAAACCACTCAATTTAAAGATTGTTCTTTTTTTATTAGAAATAACAAAATATTATGAAATTAATACTCTTCGAGGGGAAGCTCTCCTATCTTTTACCGTTTTCGAATTATTCAGATTTGAAGATCATAAAATGCTTATTTTTTTTCATTAAAAACCGCTTGAATCGGAAATATCTCAATCAATAAAAGATAGAACCCAATAGTTCTCGCTTTGATTATATTTGCTGTTTAGTGCTCTATAAAACGAAAAAAAAACCACAATCTTATATTTTGAACGGTTTCTGAATGACACTCAGAAACATGTTTATGGGGCACTTAAAATCTAGGTTTGGAGGCCTTAAAATGATAAATCCCGGATTTTCAGATGTTTTCCTGTTGTTTTTGTCCTAAAAGCTACGTACCAAATCTCAGGTTTCTATCTTGTCGGGAAGTACCCTAGAGGTTTTAAAGACGTAAGTTCTTTATATATTTTTTTATTTCCTGAAAATAGCCAAACAGCAGGTCGTCAATTAACACGTTTGGCAAAGCAGTCACGAAGGCGAGATGTTAACTACCTCGCCTGGTATACAGGAGGTCGTGGGTTGGATCCCGACTCTGACACCTGTATAGTTGGAGTTTACATGTTCTCCCCGTGGTTGCGTGGATTTTTCTCCGGGTCCTTCGGTTTTTGCTCTTCATTTAGAATCAAAATCACGCATTTATAGTATTTAGCTGTTGTAATTTTCCACACGATAAGCCATTTTGTTGAGCTATCATTTGTGGCCAGGTAGCTTCTGAAAAAAGCTGCATAGCTTAGTGGGCCTTACCTGTTAACATATAAATAAAATAGTCATATAAATTAAAAAGGAAACCTGAACAAGCCTCTCACCAAGCTGGAATTGATACCATGACAGCTGATGTGTTCAGCTGTTGACTGCTCAAGCCTGGAGAGAGGCATTATCCTAGGGTGTTTGACTGCCCTGCAACTTTGCTTTGGTCCATTTGACGTCGATTTCTTCACCAACAAGGGACAACCATCGGCTCGTGAAGTTCTGCTCGCACTTTCTGCAGCACCATAGGCACTGGCGGTAAATGTTTCTCGTGATGCAGTGGACCAGAGGCAAACGGTATGCCTTCCTGCCAGAGCCTCTTATCCTCAAGGTCATAGCCAAGATCAGGAAGGACAGAGCATTCGTGTCGCTGATTGCCACTCACTAGTGGCAGAAACTGTGTTTTTTTTAAATCTCCGACATGCAAGACCTACTATGGCAGTAGGCATTACTGTTGCCAGCGTTGGAGAACCTTTTGCAGCAGCAGAGCCCTCATATCCTGATGCCGAGCTTTTGCAGCTGACTGCACGGATGTTGACAGGAGTGAGACTTGCATCAGGAGTTCTCTGAACATGAGCAGACACTCTTCTTGAGGTCTTAAGAGGCACTCGATGGATTGAGGGCCGATTACATTTAAAGTTTCAGTGGAGGTCATTAGCAAGGCGTGACTTGTGATGCGTTATTGTCCGAAAACCCTAAGCTTTGTAGGATGCCTCCATAAGGGCAGTTGGCTTGGCAGCATAGCAGGAAAGGCCTGTCCCACCTCCAGAATTCCAGCTTTTGCACAGTTTGCTAAATGTAAGGAAAAAAGGAGACCCCGGTGGGTGGCGACATTTACGTAAACAAATTTCGCTGTGCCTTGGTAGAAACGTATTTTCAAGTCGATGCCAACCATCCACAGGATATCCACCCATCCATTTCCTACGACAGGCTGCTAATCTTTAGGCCTGGTATGCAAGAGTTCGTGGGTTCGATCCCGACCCTGATAATGCCCGATGTATATTTGGAGTTTGCGTGTCTCCCTCCCCGTGGTCGCGTGGTTTTTTCTCCAGGTCCTCCAGTTTTTCCCCTCCACAATTATAATAAACGACACGCGTTTAAAGTATTTGGTGCTGGTGTAAATTTCAACGTGATATGCCACTTCGTTGAGCCATCATTTGTGGCTAGCTCGATTCTAAAAATAATTTTTTTTTAAATCTCACTTGGCCTTAGCTGGTAAAATTTAAAAAAAAATTAGTTTTTACTTTCTTACACTTGGGAAATGTTGCACTGTGTTGTGCTGGGTGTCGACCTTTCCCTCACCTCTCTCTCCTTAATGTTTGCACTACGTTCTTAGAGGTATTATTCTTGAGTGAATATTTCCTCTTCCTTTAAATATTGCTCAGTTCGTAATTTCGTGAGGCAATATGCAAAATGTACGGAATAAAGAGGAATCCTGTGCATTGTGGTATTGACCCAAAACATTTTTTCACAAAGGTGCAAAACTAAATTTCTAATTTTAATATTTTTGTCCTACAATTAATTCACGTTTTACCATTATGTTTCCACATGTTCTGTAATGACATTGTCACTTTACAGTTAAAATGTATGTTTAATTCCCAGACACAAAACGTAGCCAAGTTAAGTAAAAAAAACAAATTTAACGCAACAGGAGTGTTGTAAGGATTGGTGATTGGCCTAAGAACCCAGTTAAATTGGAAGCGGCTGCCTGGATTCTAACCCAGGGTCTCAGTCGTTTTGGTTCAGCTCCTCCTCTGGCCGATGTTTCAAGAGGCCACGTAAGGACACGGCTTATTTAAATGCCACAGAGTGCATGCTGGTCCTGCGCATGCAGCCCTGAAAAATAGCCCAGTCACTGTGTATGTAATTAAGAACCGGGTAAAAATATATATTTATGAACCCCAATTTGAAATTAAAGGACTGGATTTTGTGAATGGAAATTCAGTGCGACTAAGTTAAGTTGCTGTCAGTAAAAAAAAAATCTGAGTAGTGCAACAGCATGCTGCGAATCATGCTCGACAGAACCATGAGGCATAATTATTCCCAATACAAATCAAGTTGTTTTCACGTGACTAAAACAAGAAAAGTTAAAGTTTGTTTACAATTGCAAAACAATGTATTTCGTTAGAGTTAAAGATCAGCATCATTGTGCTTTAATATTAACCTGGTATAATTGGCTACAGTACCAGTTGAGTGGATTTTCAAGAAAGCCTGAATCGCACCACCTCGTGCCTTTACCAGCGGGGATTCAGACAATGGTCGGAAGGGCCACGTGGTGTAGACCCCTTGCTGACGGTGAAGCCTGGCACCGGGGTTCCCCCCCCCCATCACCTCCTTCTCTCTCCCCCCACCCGCTCCATCCCTCCGCCATCACCTCCATCCCCCCCCCCTCTCACATCACCTCCCCCCCCTCTCACATCACCTCCCCCCCCATCCCCTTCATCCCCCCTCCATCACTTCACCCCCATCACCTCCCCCCAATCCCCTCCATCCCTCCCCCATCTTCCCCCATCACCTCCCCCACTCGTCCTGCCGCCTCGTCGCTGTCTCTCACAGGCTCACTGAGGCACAAACCGCAACACGACACCGGCACCGGTGACCTTCCCGAGACACCATGCCAGGACGCGGGCTACAGTGAGTATTGGTTTAGATTGTTGGAGAGTAAACAATGTTTGAGCTTGCATCTCATATCATGCCTAAGCAACAAAAAAACCGTTGCCAATTTATTTAAATATTCTCATCTGCATTCAGAATCGGGCATAAATATATTCGATACGTTTTGTCACAATACAATATCTTAACATATCAGTTGCATGCTTTAATGTTATTGACATAAAACGTATACTTTGAATGTTCTCACGGTATATGTAAATTGAGATTCAGTTGTAAGAGTTTCCATATTTTTATTACCATATTTAGTACCCGTGTGTGTATGTGTGCACGTACCTGTGTGTTGCAGCAAGCCCTCGCGGTGGCCTGAGACTTCAAGACGTTGCTTCACTGACCTCGTGTTCTCTATCGTGCTGCTATTTCAGAGCACAAGCGCGAGTTTAGAAATGACGCCGACAACCGCGGTAGCCCAATCGGACGTTGCCTGTCCGGCACACTGCAGGTGCCTACTTCCTCAGAGGCACACAAGCTGCCTCGATGCCAGACTCAGTGAAGTTCCACAAAATGTGCCCTCGAACACCTCCCAATTCGACCTGCAGGGAAACCAGCTCCGCACTTTGCCAACCAACGCTTTCCAAAATTTGTCCGTGCTCAAGTCGTTGCACCTCATCGACTGCGAGTTATCGATTGTGAAACCCGGTGCCTTCAATGGCCTCTCCGAGCTGACGTATCTCTACCTGCAAAACAACAGTTTGAAAAGCCTCCAGGTAGGATTATTTGATGGACTTGTCAGCGTTACGTACCTCTACCTCGACTATAACCAACTGGATAGCATCTGTTCAGGTACTACCTCGTATTTTTCATTTATTACATCATCGTATTCCATAATCCATTGCTGGATGAAGGCCTAACCCAAGCCCTCCGCTACCTCACATATTGCAATGCAACACTCCACCCAGCACCTGTAAATGAATTGATTTAATCACTCCAGCTCCTCATTGACATACTCCCGGACGCACCAGATTCCTTCACTGACACTCCATTGTTATTGGAGTGGGTGTAGTGGTGGCGAGATGTTAACTACCTCGCCTGGTATACAGGAGGCCGTAGGTTCGATCCCGACCCTGACACCTGCTGTATATTTGGAGTTTGCGTGTCTCTTTACCCGTGGTCGCGTGGATTTTTCTCCGGGTCCTCCGGTTTTTCCCTCCACATTTAGAATCAGTATGCGTTTAGAGTATTTGGCTGCTATACATTTCCACACGATAAGCCACTTCGTTGAGCTATCATTTGTTGTCCAGGTCGCTTTTGAAAAACAGCTACATAGCTCAGTGGGCCTTACCTGGTAAAATTAAAATAGGTAAAATAAATTGTTTTATTATTGACCATTGTCCATTTTACTTTCATGCGACATGTCCGGCCCAAGCCTTATGACTTTTTATGAACAGGTTTGATAATGTTATTAACCTTCGTATCTTCTCTCATCTATGTGCTGCTCTTTTCTCTCAAATGTCATTCTAAGAGTGCAACTCTCCACGCTTCTTTGCACACTTATCAGCTTCTGTTCTATATTTTTAATGCCATAATAATGAATGTCATATCACATGTATGCATCGATTAAATGTTCTTCTTTAGGTACACTGCTATATCACTTTTCATTATCAAGTTCCACTTTGCAAAAGTTAGGGTTACATTTAATAATGATTTGCTTTAGTCACAGACGTGGTTATGATACATTGTGCTGGCCACCCACCCGCTCATGTAACACAGTGCCAGCGTTCATAGGTGCTCGCTAACAGCACTTGCCCTAACAGTCTGTTCAGGTCACCTCCACTATCCCCACGGGGAACCAGGTCTTCGGGTAGGAAGCATACCAGGAAATGGCAGTGGTTAATAACCCCTCGTTGGGAGTGATCCAGCATTTCAAGGCCACCAAGTCGCCACTGGTGTTGCCGATGAGAGGCGTTTTCCCATGCCTGGACGTTGTGGTATTGGATTTGCTGGTGGTGTTGCACCTTATTTCTTTCTCTCACTGGGAAAATATCATCCTTCTTGTTGTTCATGCTCTTTGTGGATGTAATCTTTTACCAGTAAGTTTTATTTTTTTTCTTTGCATTGTCACGTTAAATTGACCCCGAGCCACGGATGAAACGGATACTGAGAGTAAGCCTGTTATTAATGTAATAAATTAACACCTTGTACTCGCAGCATTGCTCACCTGTTCTGCCATTTAAATGGCTCAGCCTAATACCTAATACTGTACCAGCCAATGGAATTGAAGGGCTAATCGGTGAACAGCCACCTGATGGGCCGCGGGTGTGAATAAGAACACAACACCCACAGGGTTTTTAAAGTGTAAACAGGTCGTGGAAAAAAGCTGAGAATGGGGGCCTTGGTGGATATAGGGTAAGAGGTGGCCATGAATCCAGGTCTTCGGTGATCTCTATATGTGTGTGGTATGTGTTGAATAAACAACTGTCAGAATACCTCACCCGTGTGTGCTTGTACCCCTTCTGTTAAGTTGTCACGCAAGTAAGCTGTCTCAGTTTCATTATGAATACAAGTCATTTGGTGTTTGCATAAAGTCGTTGCTTGTTTGAATTGTACTGTTATTTAGTTAATGAATCTACTTTTTATGACACATGCGTTCACAGGTATTTTCTCCCCAATGAAGAAGTTAACTGGCCTCTACATTCGCTACAACCACCTGACTTGGCTCGCAGACCACACTTTCCAGGGTCTTACTTCTCTGCAGTGGCTCTACCTGAACGACAACTCCGTCTCAAATATATCGAAATATGCCTTTCATGGCCTACAAGCTCTGCGTCGTCTCACCCTCGATGGGAACAACCTGACGACCCCTCCGTCGGACGCGATTCGAGTTTTGGACAACCTGAACTTGCTTCGACTCAGCAGGAACCCCGTGCCATCGCTGAAAAACAACTGGCTGGCCCGCGGCATTCGCGGCCTCACCCACCTCCACCTGGACGAGATGGGCTTGACCAGCTTGGGCGTCCGAGCTTTTGCTCGCCTGCGCCGCCTGCGGGTGCTCACGTTGCGCAACAACCGACTGACCTCGCTGCGATCGATACTGTCGCTCAAGTCACTCGCGACCGTGGGTCTCAGTGGCAACCCGTGGCTGTGCGACTGCCGCCTCATTGAGCTGTGGACGTGGCTCGTGAGTCGGGCATACGGAACCCCTGGGGAGGTGATTTGTCGCAACCCTCCAGCACTCCAAGGGACATATCTTGCCCTCACCAAGGTAACTTCAGCACTCTCACTACCTAATCTCCCCCACCGCCCACCAAAAGCGATTTATTACGGAACTGGGGACAGCCAAAGAGCTGAATGAGACTCATGAACATTACATAGCTGTCGACCCATACGGTTTACTCCTATTCCTGTACAGGGAAATTGAGTTAAGGTTCATACGGCGTCCAGCCGTTTCAATAGGGCACTTTTTTTGTCTATTTGTGTCTCTCCCTTGTCATGGGACTTTGTAGGATGAAGTTGAGATTTTTAAGGGGCACAGGTGACGAATAAGGTCTGAATTTGTAATAAAGTCGGCACTGATAAGGGGTTGATCGGTATGACATTTTAATATATTACAAGACTGGGGACAGCCAAAAAGCTAAATAAGACTTCTGAAAATTAGTTTAATTTCGTTCTGGCTGTTAGCAGTATTTAGCTCCGGGTCAGAGCATTAGAATGTGTTTTCCCTGGGTTGTGTTGGAACAGAATTCGCTAACTTTTGAGAATGTGTAATGTGTTTATATAAAGTAATTAAATATGTATCTACAAGGTAACTCTATTGAACCATAGGCACAGTTTTACGAAATGTATTAAGTTCAACAAGTTATCGATTTGTTGTCATTGTTGGAATCAGAGATATTGGCACAATTTCATCAAACATTCTATACGGAACTTTCACCATAATATAAATTGGAGCAAAGAAACGTTGTGTTTTTATATTGCACGTGACTAATATACCAAATGACTCCTTACGTAAAGGATTATGGAGTATGTGAACTCTATGAGAGGGGTAGCACGCATTAAACGACATTATGTCGAGGTAATAATATATGCAACTAGCAGGAACCCGGGGTACTATCGAGGCACAAGGATGGCGAATATGTTTTATCATTTGGAATTTATGTTTTATACATTAAAATATTTTAGTATCTTAATGCTTTTTAACATTTTAATATAAAATGTCTGTGTTGTGTGACGTCATCACCCCCCCCCCCTTCTCACCGACTCACTCCAATCGTTATGACACCTGTCTCCTCCCCAGTGTCATGTGACGTAATCACCCCTTCTCACCGCCTCACCCCAATCTCACGTGACGTCATCACACCTCTCCTCCCTCGTGTCGTGTGACGTCTCCACCCCTCTCCTCCACCTCAGCACCCCGAGTCTCGTCACCTGCGCTGACATATACTCGCGTTGTGGTACCCTATACTTCTTATACTCCACTGCTACCCTGTACTTCTTCTTCTACTCCACTGCTACTCTATACTTCTCATATCTTCTTCTTCTGATCCGACCGTCTCCGTCCACCTCCCAGCACAACTCCCCGTCTCACTCTGACGCTCCCGTATTTATCCCCGTCCCTATTAATTTCCAATTAATCAACTGGCGTCCCCCCAACGCGCCCGCGCCCCCCGCCGCCACCTGTTCCCATTCCCAGACTTAAAGGCGCCACCTTGTCCCTGACAACAATAACCGCCCAATCACTGCCCTGCATCCATAATTGCCTAACGGGCCGTCTCCGTCTCACCCATTGTCCTCCAGCAACACCAGCATGTCCCGATACGACCCCACTGTTCCCAACCCGCACGTGTTTACAATTACCCCCCTTGGTGCGCGTTAAACCACTACACGTATGTTAAATATGTATTTCATAAGTGCTCACCAACACGTTTTAACTATGAACATAAAATCACCATTTCAGTGCCGAGCACTCAGGAGCTTGGCTAATGCATAAAAATTGCATTTTGTTTTTATATGAATGTAATTAAATGTAATTAGTACTTCTAGGTGGAGGGGGGGGGGGTCACGAAATAGCAAACGCCAGTGAGTTACAAAAGGGTCATGAGATTAGCCCACGTTCATTTAAGAGCGTACAACAACGCAGGCAAGCACCACATAACTGGACAGCCCGTGTGGACCATCGTATGTGAGCTATCTCCGACTCCTGCCTTTAGTTGGAGAAGATACAAATTTGAGGGGCTGGAAATGAAATGTGTCGGTGACCATTTATATATTTTTAAAAAACAGATTTAATGTAAGTCCTAAAATCCAATCTAGATTTGAAGCTAAAATCTAGTTTATTCACAAAGTGGTCACTGACATTAGATCCCATACCAGAACCTAGTCGGAGGCGGGAAAATAACGATAACTCCAACTCAATGGTTATGTCTTCTTGGTTCTTTCGGTAAAGTCACGTAGAAGGGAAATAATAAAATAATAAAAATAAAACATTATAAAAT
>CM025639.2:11908823-11937822 GCA_014621495.2 Entosphenus tridentatus
GTGTGTATCAAACACACGGCGCATTCGATGGCGCTTTCTCTCTCTTGGTGGCAGCTCCAGGCTTCTCCACTGTTGGACGATTGTTGAGTCGGCACGATGCTCGCCTTCGGCGGTGTGCGATGATATCGTCGTCGCTCTCTCTTTGATCGCTGCCCGCTTCACACGGACACTCGCCCTTACTTCAGGCTGTGTTGGCTCAGGCTCTGGACGACGCGGCTGTGCGCGCTCACTGGCTTGGAGCGCTCTGGCGATGAACGATGGCTCTTGTTGCTCATCCGCTGCTGCTCGTCCTTTGCGATGCTCGCTTGGTTGACGCTTGGCGATCTCCGCCCTTTCTACAGGTTGTTCGCTGGTCGTCACTCTGGCGATGAAAGATGCTTCGTTCGTTGCTGGGTGGACGTTGGGTGTCTTTGTTGGCTTGAGAGTGATAGCTGGAATCTCCGTCAGCTTCACTCGCAGCTCGGCGACTCAGGGTAGCGATTCTTCTTAGGTGGTGCAGGCCTCAGCTTGTCGATGCACGTCGCTACCCCGCGAACATCGTCATTCTGGATGACGGAAGAGCTTTTTCGTTGTCGGCGTTGAGATGAGATGGGGCCGGAGCCCTGGAGACGAGATGGGGGCCGGAGCCCCTGTGAGGATATATGGGGGCCGGAGCCCCTGTGAGGAGAGATGGGGGCCGGAGCCCCTGTGAGGATATGGGGGCCGTAGCCCCGGAGACGAGATGTGGTCTTGAATGGATTTTGCCTCGGCTTATATCGGGAAAATCCACTCGGTTTTCCGAGTTGTTCAAAGGCCGGGACCATATAACTATTTCCGTTGTTCGTGTGTGTGGACGCATCTGCGTCCGTGTGTCGTGTGTGTGCCCGTCCGTGTGCTTATTGGAGGAAGGGTTTTTCAAAAGACGCAGCTGCCCGAAATAATTCTGGAAGGAGGGGTGGGGGGGTTTCCTCGCGAAACGGCGCCACACGAGTCATCAAACTATACCAGACCGACGATTCGCGTTCGTACCGAGGTTACAAAAATCATAATCCACGTTTTTGATTATGAATGATATTGGTCGCGAAAGCCTATGCGTTAAGCGATTTCTATAATCCCTTCCCTCGCTCTGGGCGTTTATCCTTTGTCTCACACAGCTTAAGTTGTTTTTGGTTTGGAAGTTAAAATGCGACTCATTTGGCTGCTTAGTATCATTGTGATTTGATTTGCAAGCGACTCAAGGTATGCCGTAGCCGTGTTCACGGTATTTCCATCGTGGTTTGATCTCCCTATGGGAAAATGTTATTTGCTCACGTGCGCAACTCTTGCTGTCCGTACTGCGGGGAGACAAAGACGGCTGTTCTCCACCGCGTGGAGCACACTGCGCGTGTGTTTTATATTTTTTTAGAGGCACTGTTAATTCCCTTTCTCGAGCCGTCGCTCGCTCGCCCCAAACTTTTATGAGGGTAATTTCCTGGCTTTGTGCCTGCTCTGTGGCCGTTTCTCTCAGGAAGACAAAGACGGCTGTGAGCTGCTCGCTTTCCCTGGAGTGTTGCCTGTTGGTTAATTGTGATAGATTTCTCCGCCCTTAATTCTCCTAGGAGATCCACTCTAATTTCGTACTTATTATTTGACTTAGCTTGTTATTATTTTATCTGGCTTAGGAGCGACCCTGACTGCCATAATTATTCTTTGATGCTTCGGTCATGCCGCGTAGAAATTATTAAAGGTAACTAATGTCAGTATTTAATTAACAAATGATGAATCGCGATCCTGGTGCAGACTGTAGTCTGGTTTCCAATTGGAGCGAGGATAGATAATGTTTGCTTAATCTTCATGGCTAAGTTGGTAACTTTGTTTAACTAACATGGTTCAAAACCCGTCTGTGCTTTCTTGTTGCCTTGCAATTTTGTTGTATTGTGAGGGGGGGCTTCTGAAGTGTGGGTGTTATCCTAACACCCCCTTGCAATTCCCCCCTCCCTTTTTCCTTTTGTGTGAAATTCGGGGAGTCTTTATGACATTTTATTGTTGTCTCTTTCATGCTTTCTGGCCTTTGAAGGTAGGTGTGCACGCCAGTTGGAAAACGGGTTTTTGCTCGTCTTTGTGCGCTCCCAAGTTGCCCCGTGTCTATTAAAAAAATTATATATGTTGGCAGAATTATTCTTAATATTAATTTTAAAAAGGGGTATAGACACAACAGAGGGAAGGGAGGTGTAAGAGGAGAGTGCCTCGTTGCCCAGAACGGATGGCAAAGCTCGTAGTCCCTCTTCGTCTGTCCACTCGAGAGCGTGGAAGGCAGCCTCGAATCGGCGGACAAACCCCTCCCAATCTTCTTCCTCGGCCACGAACTTGTCGACGGGCCCCAGCCGATGCGCCCGTCCTGCCACCTGCTCTCCGTGTTGGGTGTTTAGCCCTTGGGGTTTTGGTGGGAGCGGCGGCGGCTGGCGTGACGAGGTTGGTTGCGGCTCCTGCCCGGCCGGCTGGTCAACCTCCGGGTCCCGTGGCCTCTCCTCCCGTAATACGCGTGGGGGTGGGGGTCCCGGTGCTGGCGGGCCCCCCATAGGGAGCCTCTGCAGTAGCTCCTGGAGTGCTCTCTCCACGCGGGCCATGCGGTCCTCCATGGGGTCCTCCAGGCGATCCAGGCCCCCTGCTGCTACTTCTGGTAGCAGGCCCCCTGGTTGCCCGGGATGGGAAGGCTCCCCGGCCCCTGCTTCCTCTTCTTTTGGCTCTTTTCCGCGGGGATTCTTCTTCGTAGCCATTGTAAATCCCACCGCTGCCACCAGATGTAAAGGAGAGCCGACGCAAGATTGCAGGGGTTTCGTCTTTAATCCTTTTCTGCCATCCACACCTATCCCCAGCCGTCCCGAACTCGTTCCCGCCAAAGGCCCCTTCTTTCTGCCCGTTCTCCCCTTATATCTCCTCGATTACCCCTCCCACTAACCCTCCTATTGGTGGGAATCCTTCCCCTGACTCCCACATCTCTTTAAAAATGTAAGTTATTAAAACGTCACGTGTCTAATTTCATTATTTTTTAGGAATCTTTTTAAAATCAATGGATATGCACCGAAAATCACTGACATTAACAACCGCTTGAATCAATGGCTATTACAATCAACAATCGCTCCAATGATCAAGACCATATTTGATACACCTCCTGGACCCTCCTGGACCCTGAGCCCTCCTGGACTCTGCTAGACCCTGAACCCTCCTGGACCCTCCTGGACTCTGTTGCGGGGAACCGGGGGAATTATGTCACCTTCCAGAATGTTCCAGAAGGAAGGTGTGGCTACGGCGAAGCGAGCCACGAACGAGTGTATAAGCCAGAGCTCTCAGAGCTTTGGCTCAGTTATCTACAAGCTGAAGACTGAAGACCTGGGCTGGAGAATAGGACCCTGGACCCCAAGCTCTGATGTCCTTCTAAGGGCCGGAGCTCAGTGAGGCCAGTGGTCAGGGGAGAATAGGTCCCTGGAAGATAGGACCCTGGACCCCAAGCTCCGCTGTCCTTCTAAGGGCTGGAGCCCAGTGAGGCCAGTGGTCAGGACCCACGGACGAGGAGGGTCGGGTCAGATAGCCTCCCCTAGGTCCCAGCCGGAGGACGATAGGGTACGGGTTACCCAGTGATAGGTCCCGTATAGTCTGGAGGCCATACCTCTCCAGGTATCGGTTAAAGGGACCGATATACCCTTTGTGTTAGGGACCGTGTAGAAAAGACAATAAATATTGTGTTGCCTCATAAGAAGTTTATTCGTCAATATATACAACACTACACTAATTTACCTTTTGAACCTTCTAATGCACTCCAGTCAGAGCTGTCATTATTACCCAATTACAATGCCACTTCGTATCACGTGGTTTCATTTGCACACGCTACAAGCACGCGCTGTTTTCGTCGCTGATGGTGTTTTTATAGTCGCTGGTTTTGTCAAATTTTCTGGTGTTTTAGCTACAATATTGTGATAATTAGTATTTGTGAACCTATATCAATAACTTTTTTGAGACTTAAGTAGTAATTAAAGAAAATATTATAATTTATATAATTCTGATTTTGCTAGTTGTTTATGTCACTACTATCGCCTTTACATTCAGTGTTATATGGGAATTACGATTTACGAGTAACATTAGTACAAAAACATTACTAAGGATTCTGTATGGTCTAGTACGGGCGGAGGTCCATGAGGGGTGACGCCATGAGTTACCGCACTGGGTGACACCAACCCTAGTGACGCCACTGCCAGGAAGGTCAAGTGTCCAGGAGGGTCCAGGAGGGTCCAGGAGGGCCCAGGGTCCAGGAGGGTTCCATTTATGCCAAGTCATTTGGTATGAATCTCTCTCGGCATGGGGAGTGTAACATTGACCCATGGAAGTATAATGCCGGTACATCCCGTCATTCGGTTAATTAAGGGAGCGAGCCTGCTGCGGAGTACCAGAAGGAGGGCGTAGCCAGAGGGCGGGGGGAAGGCCCCGCTCGGGGGATAAAAGGGCAGCGTGCTACAGTAAAGAAGTCGTCATTGTGGGTAACACTCGGTGAGTCGGGTTACGTCGTCGGGTTGGGATCTTCAATAGCCTCGTGTGTAAGGGGGTTACATAGTGTTACACAGTGTTACATAGGGGTAGTTACGTTTACACAAATTATAGAACCCGTTCCGTAAGGGAAGTGTTAAATAAAGACTCGCCTCAACTCACGTAGTGTGTATGTCTTTATTGAAGCACTACAGAAGTATGGGGCTGCTACCCCCAATTATTGTAAAACTGGAGGCCAGCACGATCATGCTTACCACCCTCACCACTCACCACACTCATCTCTCTCACCATCTTACTATGCTCACACACCCTCACCACGCTCACCTTGCCCACCACACTCACCCACCCTCACCACGCTCACCATCCTCACCATGCTCACCCACCTCACCACACTCACCAAACCTAACCCCCCCTGCAATGCTGACTTACCATCCTCACCACGCTCACCATCCACACCACGCTCACCCACCTTACCACACTCACCCAATCTAACCACCCCTGCAATGCTGACTGTCCCACGCTCACCATCCCTACCACGCTCAGTGCCCATCCCTTTGTGGGTTGCGGTGCCGACCTTTAATAGGCGATCGCTAAGAAGGGGCTCGCTCGCTGGTGCTGCGTGCAGGACTTAGGCCCTTACTGCGTGAGCAAGACAACTTTGCAGGGCCTCACCAAGGTCGCCGTTCTGCGCCATGAACATCCACGTGAACAACGTGGCATCCGGGCTCGTCGAGGCTGGGTTAAGCGCCGGCGTGAGTGCCTCCCAGCACTCACATGGGGAGGCGTGAAGAAACGCATTAACAACATCAGCAAGGACGAGCGTTTTGAACTCTCTCAATTAAAAAACAGAGATGACATAGTCATCCTCTCAGCCGACAAGGGCAATGCCACTGTCATCATGGATAAAACCACTTACAAAAACAAAATTCAGGACCTTCATAATGATGGCAGCTATACCAAAATCAACAGAGATCCCACCAACCGCCTAGCTACAAAAAACAACAATATCATCACTAATTCGACTTCTCTTATCGATTGGAACAATCAGCCCTCTCTAAAACATTCGGCTGCTAGACCACCCAGATTTTATGGCCTTCCAAAGATCCACAAAGAAGATACCCCGCTCTGTCCTATCGTCTCCACCATTAACTCACCTACCTACAAACTGGCCCGATTTCTGTCTGAGACCCTGCTTCCTTTCACGGGCAAGACCACCTCAGCTGTACTTAACTCAGCTCACTTGGTTTCTCTAATCAAGGACATCTCACTGTCTCCAGATTATTTACTTGTCAGTTTCGATGTAGTCTCCCTATTCAACAAGGTACCTGTACCTGATACCATTGCAATCATTGAAGACTTGGTACAACAGGGACTGAATCCAGATGTACCAATGTTGGTAAGACACTGCCTTACCAACACTTACTTCACCTGGAATGGTACATTCTACAAACAAAATGAGGGTACCCCAATGGGTTCTCCCTTATCGCCAGAGGTAGCGAATGTTTTCATGGAGAAATTTGAGACAGATGCCATCCAGACATCCACCCTACGTCCTTCCTTGTGGAAGAGATATGTAGATGACACATTCATCATCTGGCCACATGGCCTGCCAGCACTGAATCAATTTCTATACCACATAAATTCCATACACCGACCTATCAAATTCACCATGGAAGTGGAAAAGGATGGCAAGCTACCATTCCTGGATGTTTTGATCGAGAAGAGACCTGATGGCTCGTTGGGACACTGTCTACAGGAAAGCCACCTACATGGATGCCTATCTAAAGCCTGACTCCCACCACCATCCAGCCCAAAATAATTCCCTCATCAAAACACTACACCATAGGGCCCCTTGCATCTGCAACCAACATCACCTAGCCAGTGAGCTGGAGCACGTACACCAAGCCCTCAGGATGAACGGATATTCTGACCATAAAATCCCCATCCATGGGGAGACAACCATCTGAGGATCCAAACAATACCATCACTTTCGATTTAAAGCCTTCGTGACTGCAGGGATTCATCTTCTTGGTTCTTTCGGTAAAGTCACGTAGAATGGAAATAATAAAATAATAAAAATAAAACATAATAAAATAATTCTCATGACGTTTCGGCCACAACGCAAATAGCCGTCGTCAGGTGGAGAACAGGTCTGTCGAGGAGAAAGAGTCTGAATGACAAGCCCCAGGCTTGGAGCGACTATTTAAGCTGGGATGGAGGGGGTTAGAGCGCCTTGACAAAATAATTTGCATATCAAGAGGAATTTAGCATATTTATGGAAATGCAGATATGCGATTAGTACTACTTGTGAAATGCGTAGGTTTGGCGAGGGGTTTAAAATCATTATGCCCGTGCATTATGCAGGATTATCAGCATCAAAGAGAGGGGATAGGGGTAGCATTAATAAAGGGAAGGAGTGTTAATAGTATGTAGCTGTAGTAACTAAACCACCACGTAAACAACTAAAGTATAAACTGCATAGTATCATCAGTATACTAAATATACTCTACAATAAGCTGAGTTACTAACAGTAAGTAATACATTACAATTCTATGTCGCAAAATATATAATATGCTTCCATCTAAACTTTATTCTCTTACATCATACGAGTCTACACCGTAACTATATACTGACATAGACAAACCCAACATTAAATTATATACTGTATTACTATACACCACCTTATACCTTATACATTGTAATATTACACTATGTATTATTCTACCCACCCTAATGTATATCCCACTGCTGTATATTCACTATACAATTACGATACTATATATTACTTTGTACATTGTATTAAGCATTACAATTTTATACTATTTATTATTATATAGTGTACCATTGACCGTCGTGTGAAAGATACTAAGAGGAAGCAACGAAATATGTCAATGGGAGAGTAGTTGGAGGAGACTTGCAGCGGAGCATAGAATCCATTCCCTGCGGAGAATACAAGATATATAGTCAATGCCAGTGAGTGGAACGCGGTCTGAAAGTCACCGTAAACGTGAACACAATCAGTTAAGATCCGAAATGGTTTATTACGTCCTTCCAATGATTGCTGAGCCAGAATCCATCTTCTCGGTCAAGAGGAATTTAGCATATTTATGGGAAATGCAGATATGCGATTAATACTACTTGTGAAATGCGTAGCAGGTTTGGCGAGGGGTTTAAAGTCATTATGTCCGTGCATTATGCAGGATTAGCAGCATCAAAGGGAGGGGATAGGGGTAGCATTAATAAAGGGAAGGAGTGTTAATAGTATGTAGCTGCAGTAACTAAACCACCACGTAAACAACTAAAGTATAAACTACATAGTATCATCAGTATATTAAATATACTCTACAATAAGCTGAGTTACTAACAGTAAATAATACATTACAATTCTACGTCGCAAAAAATATAATATGCTACCATCTAAACTTTATTCTCTTACATCACACGAGTCTACACCGTACTATATACTGCCATAGACAAACCCAACATTAAATTATATACTGTATTGCTATACACCACCCTATACCTTATACATTGTAATATTACACTATGTATTATTCTACCCACCCTAATGTATATCACACTGCTATATATATTCACTATATAATTACGATACTATATATTACTTTCTACATTGTATTAAGCATTACAATTTTATACTATTTATTATTATACAATCCGTTATACACTGTACCATTGACCGTCGTGTGAAAGATACTAAGTGGAAGCAACGAAATATGGATATTCCAGCATGACAATGACCCAAAACACACGGCCAAGGCAACAAAGGAGTGGCTCAAGAAGAAGCACATTAAGGTCCTGGAGTGGCCTAGCCAGTCTCCAGACCTTAATCCAGTAGAAAATCTGTGGAGGGAGCTGAAGGTTCGAGTTGCCAAACGTCAGCCTCGAAACCTTAATGACTTGGAGAAGATCTGCAAAGAGGAGTGGGACAAAATCCCTCCTGAGATGTGTGCAAACCTGGTGGCCAACTACAAGAAACGTCTGACCTCTGTGATTGCCAACAAGGGTTTTGCCACCAAGTACTAAGTCATGTTTTGCAGAGGGGTCACATACTTATTTACCTCATTAAAATGCAAATCAATTTATAACATTTTTGACATGCGTTTTTCTGGATTTGTTTGTTGTTATTCTGTCTCTCACTGTTCAAATAAACCTACCATTAAAATTATAGACTGATAATTTCTTTGTCAGTGGGCAAACGTACAAAATCAGCAGGGGATCAAATACTTTTTCCCTCATTGTAATGATAGAGTTTTTCCCCCTTTTTTTCTGGCAACAAAATTGAAACCTTTGTATATATGGGGATGCCTTCCCAAGAGCATTATCTCTTATGAAACATTAAAATGAGGGCTTTATTGGGGTATCAGTATCAGCACAATTTAATAACAGTAATAAAACAAATGTTAAACATTGTATCAAAACAAATATTAGTTTTTTTATTATAATAGCATCAGTATTATGTATTGCACTCACTAGTGTATCCACCTGATGCTCACCCACCTCGACCGGCCTTATCACATGCATGTTAACATTCTAAGTGATACTTTTCCCTGACACGTTGGTCTCATTTCCAGCACTAACACTTTCAGGCCTCTTTCCAGACATTTTGGGGCTAAGATGCAACAAAAGAAATAAGGCAGAGAGAGACTAAGGGGCCGTCCATAAATGGCGTCAAGCGATTTTGGCCAATTTTTGACCCCCTCTCCCCCCCTCGTCACACGGCGTCACAAAAAGTCAGACCCGCCTCTCAAATATGACGTCACAAAGCTCTGCACCCCCCCCCCCCCTAAAAACCATATTTCCATTTTGAAAATAAAACGTGTTTCAAATCACTTTAAACTATTGTCATTGTAGTGCGTATTTAATGTGGCGCTGCACTCTGATGTTGTAGGAGAAAACACGTCATTAAAAGGCGTTGGAAAGCTGAAATTTAGCATAAAATTTACTTGAAAATATTCAACGTCTAACTAAAACTCCAGATGTTCAGAATATATTGAAATTCTCTTATAATTATAACTATAAAAAAATACTTGAAACTTTGTAGTAGAACGAACCAAAATGGAGAGTACAATTATAACAATCACATATTCATTCCAGAGAATGAAAAGCCCTGGTAGAATAATTAGAAACAAAATAATTAAAAACATTTCCAAATTGTATGCTTCTCCATTCTCCCATGGAGAAGCAAAATGCTCCTTCATGGAATAAATAAAAGGTGACCTTAGTAAATTTAAATAATCAAATAGTTAATATAACAGTCAACACCCTACCTGGTTGATTACGTTCTTCCAAAGATTGCTACATTTAAGAGAGAGATTAAACACAGAACAGGAGACACATAGACAGACACGCAAGTAGAGAGAGATAACACAGAGACACACAGAGAGAGACAAACACATAGGCACACAAAGAAACGACCCCTCTGTGTCGAGGCCTTAAATAGAGAGGGGGCAGAGAAGGAGGGGGGGTGAGAAATTAGCATGTCAATGAGAGACCAGGCGCAACCACAGAAAAACAATAGCAACAAAACGAGGGGGGAGGGAGAGAAACCACACTAAATCAAACAAACTTGGTAAAATTTGGAAATGTATTGCAATGCAACACAGAGAGTCGGTCAACACACAATTGGCGCATGGCCTGGTAGTTGTATTACATTATATTTACTAGGTTTTGTTTTCTCTTTCATTTGTACCTGATGATGATTGCTTGTGTTGCAATCGACACGTCGTATGCTATTATTTTATTTATTATTTTCTCTTTCTACGTGACTTTACCGAAATAACCAAAGAGTAATTCCTCCAGTCACGAAAGCGCCAAATCAAGATTGACAAATTATCGAATTTATTTATGTACTCGTCACCATGTAGCGTCATATTTGAATCGCGTGGGTTGGTTGCTGGTTGGTTCAAAGCATTCTACACTTTCATTGGCTGAGCTAATGTAAACAAAGATGGCGGTCTGTGCGTTTTTCCGAAACCAGCGCTGCTGCGCGTTCTACCACTGTGTTTAGGCTGTGTGAGGAATCGTGGTGTTGCCTTGCGTGGGTGTGTGGGTATCAGTGCATCTGTCCTATGTGTGTCTACCTGTGTAAGAGGCACCTCACTTGTCATGTCCGTGCACCTCGACTGGTACAAGTGCCATGGTGTTATCTCCACCATCCGATGGCAAATGGCATCCATCATGATGCGATTGAAGGCAAGATTTACATTGGGAGGCGCTAACGGGGCCCTTGCTCCCGTCGCAGTTGGCCATGTCAGAGAAGGAAATGCACCAGCTGTCCCGGGAGGTGTCGACCCTGCGGGGCAATCTGGGCAGGGCACGAGCGCACTTCAACACCCTGCGTGGCGCACTGACCCAGAAGGATAAGAGCCTCCACGAGATGCTGTGCAAACTGGAGATCAACCGCACTGAGGTACCGTGGCAGCTGCCACCCCCCCCCCCATCCCCTTGTTGCACGGAGCGTGGCTAAAATTAGACGTGTTCTCGTTGTGAAGCTGCGTGACGCGCAAATATATTTGTCAATAATGCTGTAATGGATATTACTTTGAGTTCTCTGCTGTAAAGAGTGGCCATTGCCTTAAACGTAGATGGTCTGCCATATTGAGTACATCGTTATTGATGAATGTGTTGAGTTTTATTCAGAGTGCGATCTGAACGTCAAAGAAATAGGACATTACATCAGTGCATTATGTGAGGTGTCTTGGTGCCCCTAGGGATCAGAGATGCTGTGCCAGCACCACTGAGATGCCAGGATCGTATCCAGATTACAGCGCCAACCAGTGATTAAACCTAGTTCTCAAGCATAGTGGGTTGGTGGTCTCAGCCAGGTCGCCAATGAGTGCACAAAAAAACCCATCGAATTATACTTAGGTTCCGTACTTAATTTGGCTAAATTCACCATAGTAAGTGGTCCATGGTTTTTTATTCCTAATAATGTTCAAAATGAAAAAAGCAGATTAAACACAATTGTAGTATCATAGCATCTCCCCATACAATATGCATGTATTATGTTTTACTAATTAATACACCTGTATGGGGCTGACCACCATGGGGAAGTATAGTCAAACACATCCCCATGACCGACATGGTGTCGAGAGGCGTTGTGAATAATTTTTTTCTGAATATTCACTCCATTTGAAGACGAACATTTGGGTGCTACGACTTTATTCATAATCTTATGCATGCTTAGCAATGGTTGATTGATGGATACAATGTAT
Source organism: Entosphenus tridentatus (assembly GCA_014621495.2). NCBI lineage: Eukaryota > Metazoa > Chordata > Hyperoartia > Petromyzontiformes > Petromyzontidae > Entosphenus > Entosphenus tridentatus. The sequence goes on from CM025639.2 coordinate 11,920,556, forward strand.
CATGGTTATATTTTTGGAATTTCTTTTATTTTAAATGCTATATTCTCTTTAAATGTGATTGTGGTATATTCAATAAGACCACCTTACATATTTTTATAGTTATTGATTTGTTTACAATATAATCTCAATTTTTTCTGTTTTCATTTTGAAAAGCAACTGTGTGTGCGCGTCCGTCTATGTGCGTGCCGCCTGTATGTGCACATGTGCGTCTCTGTACTCGATACCCGTGTCTCTGCATGCTTACGTTGTCTCCCTCTACATGTTCTGCCTGTGGCTATGTACATGTCTCCCCACGCACTGTCTTTCCGTGCATGTGTCCAAATGTTTACATAAAACTTGCTTGTGTCTTTGTGTGTATGTCTCTGCATGTCTGTCATTTCATTTATTTTCGTGTGCCTCCTGCCCATATCTGTCTCTCTCTGTACAACTACATGCTGTATGTGTCTGCATGTCTCTACCTGTCCTCATCTGCATGCTGCACGTGTCTGTGATGAGGAGCTACCCACCTATACATGCACGTGCCTGTGCCACTGTGTCCATCTGTCCGTGAGTAGCTACGGGCACACTCGCATGCCATCAATAGCCTGCAAGCGGAGTTGGAGGCAGTGCGGCGGCAGCTAGGCGAGCACAAGGTAGAGTGCATGTGGACGCTGAAGAACGAGAAGCGCCGCACCCGGGAAGAGCTCGACGACACCAGGTGTGTAGCGCAGGCACCGGTGGCGGCGGCAGTGAGATTGGGGGCGTGTTTAGGAGGGTGCCCGGCGTGTGTGGGAGTGATGGAATGGCAGTTCGTAGCGAGGTGATAAGAGGTGAACGGTGGTGGTAGTCACATCACGGAGCCATGGCACGAGGACAAATACGTGCAACGTCCAAGGTGTTCAGATCACACGTGTGCAAGAGTGTGCTTCCGAATAGCAGAACACAGGGTGACTGAGGTTAAACAGGTGGCTGAAACCTGAAAGGGTTATATAAGTAATGTGGATGGAGCCATGAAAGCAGCCAGCCAGCCGTAATTATTTTTTTCTAATGTAGTATGAAAATGCATTACTGTATAGCAAACGATATAATTGTAACCACAGGATCGGTCCTCCCATCATGCCTTTTAATTTTGCCTGCAGATAGGTGAATGTTGAGTAAGGTAATTACACTTGACTAAACAAGGAAAGCCCTGACTAGGTGTGTAACTAATTCACCCCCTCTCATAATTTGCCATAGTTCAGAGTTGTGAACGCATTTGCTCATATTTTAATACATCCAGTTAAAATACATAAAATTTCATTATAAAAGGAGCTGCTGTTTAATGACTCACTAAAATGCGATTGGCTTGCATTTGTTAGAGAAACAATGTAGGCTTGCAGACAGACAGCTCTATGCACACCACAGAGTTTCAATCACTGAAGTGGCCATTATTTATCTGGTTGCAAGCCCGGCTTAATTACAGCCGGGTCTTCTCCAACCCAGAAAATATTTTCGCACCCGGCACACCACGTTCAGGAAACCTCCCCAGATATGACTCCAGCATTGTGGAATGTGTACATGCGCGCAGCTGAAGGAGTCGGAGGGGCGCGTCCTGGCACTTGGGATGGAAAAAGTGCAGCAGGAGGATGCGCATCGAAGAGGCCTGTGAGCTGGCGACGGGGCTGGAGGAGGTCCGGCTCACCCTCGCTGATGCTTTTAAGCAGTTCGAGCGCAACTCCAAGAAGGTACTGGCTCGCAAGGGCACGTGTGGTGAAGCCGCGATTGGCACTGAAGAGGGGCGCCACGGTGGCGAGATGTTAGATGTTAACTACCTTGCCTGTATGCAGGAGGTTGTGGGTTTGATCCCGATCCTGACACCTGTATATTTGGAGTTTGCATGTTCTCCCCGTGGTCGCGTGGAATTTTCTTCAGGTCCTTCGGTTTTTTCCTCCACATTTAGAAACATGCGTTTAGATTATTTGGCAACAATACATTTCTACATAATAAGCCACTTCGTTGAACTTTCATTTGTGGCCACGTCGCTTCTGAAAAAGAGCTATATAGCTCAGTGGGCCTTTGTTGGTAAAATAAAGATAATTAAAGTTTTAGTTTTCAGATGTTTGTGGCAGCATTCACAAGCAAACCCTTGTGTGGCTGTCATGCCTCAATCGCCAATAATGAAATGTGCCAATGACAATTTGGCCGGGGATAAATTTGTTGCCCCCCCCAATTATTCAATCCGTCCCTTTATTAAAAACAATGTGATCATGGAACATGAAATAAGTAAAAACTCACTGAGACCAGAAGGGTCATTGTTCGGTCAAAATAATAGTAAACTATGCAGCAATGAAGTTTTTGCGTGAACAAAGCCACGCACAAACAAAGCAATAGAGGGAGTTAAGTGATTCGAACAGACAACATGATGTAAGATATTACAACAGGAAGAACATAGGACATTTTAACCTTATGGCGGTGATGCAGTCATTTTTATTCTGTTAATCGTCACTGGTGTTGGCCATGAGCGGGAATTGATCTCGGGTCGCTGGGTTCGTAGCGCAGCGTGCGAACTGCTACACTACCACTCCCCACACACTCACTTTCACACACACACTCACTCCTAGCGCGAGGATGACTCATCACAACTCGCGGAGAATCGCTTCACTGAACAAAATAGTTTCGTGGTTCAGTTTGCAAGTGCAAGTTCTCGTTTGAAGTAAATAAAAAAAATACATTTCATGGAAACAGGCTTGTAAGTTTGGTGTCCGTAAGTCGAAGACTGCCTGTATACAGGTGTTGAGAAGTTCCCAAGGGTTTATTAAAGTTATGGGAATACACCAGTGTGTAACAACTTCCCAGAGGTTAGGGGTCCCGAGCTAGGTCCCACTGGGTCCCAACACAGCCGGCTGCCCTGTGCTGTCTCCTCTGCGCCGGCCGTGGGATCAGCCAACACGGCCGACCGAGGAGCACAGCCACGTCCAGCCCTGGCGCTGTGCTATATCCCCTATCCCTACCCTCTTGCCCCTGGCTCCCCGTTTCACCCTCTCTCGACCCTTGACTCCAGCTATGACCCCGCTTACGTCACGGGGTCCCTCCTTTATACTCGAGGAGCCGTGTCGTCATTGCGCGGTCCAGAGCGCATGACACCACGTCCCGTGACGCCATCGCACTGGACAGCACACATGACGCCACTACCCTCTTCTACTCCTCTACACACGTACAGTAGAACCTCGGAGATCGAACGCCCCAGAACTCGAACAATTTGGTGATCGAACAAAATTTTCCACCATTTTTGCCCCGGACATCGAACAAAAATTCGGAGGTCGAACAACTGGAAAGAACCTGTTTGGGCCGAGACGCGTAGCCAGGGCGACTGAGACAAAGGCGAATGACCCAGTTTACGCGTAACTCTCACCTAGTGCAGACCCGCAAAACATCGTTCCGTAAATGTTTTCGTTAATTTCATTTATTTTAGTGTTTTTTTGTGTTTATCCATACACAATGGCTCCTAAAAAGGTTATTAGCAGTGATAAGCCAAAAAGGAAGGTTTCGAGAACCACGATAGAACTAAGAAAATAGATAATTGAAAAAGGCAGAAAGAGGTGTCCGCGTGACCGACATCTCTAAAGAGTATGGTATACCGAAAGCGACAATCTGCACGATTTTGAAAAATAAATAAGCCATTAAAGAAGCTAATGAGCAAAAGGAGTGTCATCTCTATCTAAACAAAGAAATAAGACCATCGAGGAAGTTGAGAAATCGTTATTAATTTGGATAAACGAAAAACAGTTGGCGGGTGATAGCGTTTCAGAGGCCATTATATGTGAAAAGGCGAAGCTAATACATTCAGACCTCATTAAAAACACCCCAGGAACAAGTGATGATGCAGATTCTAGAGAATTTTTTAAGGCTAGCCGAGGCTGGTTTGATACATTTAAAAAGAGATGTGGCATTCATAGTGTTGCTAGACATGGGGAGGCTGCCAGTTCAAACCAAGCAGCTGCTGAGAAATGTTGGGGAATTTAAACGCTTCATTGATGCGAACGGCTTTATTCCTTAACAAGTTTTCAACTGCGACGAAACTGGGCTCTTTTGGAAGAAAATGCCAAGGAGGACTTGCGTCACCCAGGAAGAGAAGGCCTTGCCTGGGCATAAGCCTATGAAAGATAAGCTAACTCTGTTGCTGTGCGGGAATGCAAGCGGGGACTTTAAGGTGAAGCCCCTACTTGTTTATCATTCCGAAAACCACCGGGGTTTTCAAGAAGAACAACGTGATAAAGGACAAGTTACGCGTGATGTGGAGGGCCAACAATAAAGCATGGGTAACTAGGCAGTTCTTCATTGAGTGGATGCATAAAGAGTTTGGGCCTAGTGTGAGAAAATACCTCCAGGAGAAACAGTTGCCACTTAAGGCCCTCCTCGTCATGAACAATGCACCTGCTCACCCTCCCGGCTTGGAGGAAGAGTTGTCAGGGGCGTTTTCCTTTATCACTTTAAAGTTCCTGCCCGCCAATACGACTCCTCTCATCCAGCCCATGGACCAACAGGTAATTTCCAACTTTAAAAAACTCTACACGAAAGCCCATTTTCAAAGGTGTTTTGAGGTCACCTCTTATACACAGTTAACACTTAGAGAGTTTTGGAAGAACCACTTTAGCATTTTTCACGCTCTAAATCTCATTGACAAATCTGGCATCAGTTTTTGTCTATCACATCAGGTTTTTTGAGATATCAAATATTGCATTTCCAATAAAAACTGCACAAGAAAAATATTTAATAAATGTGGATATCTACATAAAATGATATTATAAACACACTATCCTAAAAATACAGCACCATATTTTAACACTAAAGCAGTCACTGACTCGCAACAACTTGCAATCATAAGTGACAGAGTTAATTTCGGGTAAAATCAATGAAAATGGGGTATGCCGATAGCATAAAAATGAGATGTGATAGAGCAAATCTGAGATCAGATTTGGAATCAGCACCCTGAAATTAGTCTAAAATAGCTGCAAAAGTCCAAGCCAGATTTTGTTGTTGTTGTTGACCAGTGTTATATATCCATAGAATATTTTCCATTATTTAAGCCAGGGGTGTCCAAACTTTTTGCAAACAGGGCCAAATTTGATCAAGTGAAGATGTCCGGGGGCCAATAGTTCCTTCCGACATTTTTACCACAAAAGTTACCTGAAAACACACTGTTATAAAACAATTATCATTGTCACAATTACCTTTATTTTTCAAATGACAATGTAACCAAATATAAGCTGCTCAGGCAGACGTGAACAACTCTAAATACACAATTCTGCCTTTCATTCAGTCAGATAACATTGAACAAACTGTATAGAATACCTTAAATTTCCATGAGTTAAATATATTTGCCTCATGAACATTTTAAACAGGAATAATAAGTAATGCAAAGTGGTCTGTTATCATTAAACTTTAAAACAAGTGAATTTTGTCTTTTACAAGATCTTTCAGAAAGCAGGAGTTTATGTCACATCTACAGGTACATAACATCAACAGTTATAACCAAATCTTATTCAAGAGTTTAATAAAAACAAGTGCCATAAGTCCAAGTGCATTAGTGTGCTTTAGGCTAAATTTCGATTTTAAGATTTCGTGACTGCAGGGATTCATCTTCTTGGTTCTTTCGGTAAAGTCACGTAGAAGGGAAGTAATAAAATAATAAAAATAAAACATTATGTTTTATTTAAGATGTGCTTTAGGCTTTTCACTGTTAATAGTGACAGATGTTACTGTTCAAAACGCTCAATTTCAGATTGATCAAGGAGCAGATAACTTGCTGACACTAATGAGAAGGGTGATACTGAGATCTAGATTTCAGTAAAGAGACCAGGTCAGGCTTGAGGGCAGTGGTTGAGATGCATACAATGTCACGCAATTTGGAGTCACTTATCCTTGACCTAAATCGGTTCTTGTTTAAGTTCATGACTGAGAATGTTTGCTCACATAAATATGTAGAGCCGAATAACCTCAGAATTTTCTTAGCGAATGACCGCATTTCTGGAAACCTGCTTTTGTTCAGCTGCCGGTAAAAGTCAACAAGAGAACACTGCTGGTGTTTCCCGCGGCACTCATCGTCAAACTGCAGCTCAATGAGCTCCAGATGCAGCTGTGGAGGAGCATCATCAGGGTCCACGGAGAAGGGAGAAGAGAAAAGCAACATGTCCTTTTCAATAACTGCAAAGTCCCGAAAGCGTTTGTTAAATTCCACAGAAAGAGATGCGATAGCTGTTGCATAACTCTTCATTTGCGCACCGATGTTGTCCTGTGGGAAACTGTCAATGACCTCTTTCAAAGCTGGGAAGTGTGCGGTGCAGGGCTCTGTTTGGGACAAGTGTCTTTGGAAAAGTTACAGTTTGGTTCCAAAGGCCTTGGTGTGAGCGTATAGCTGGCTCACCACTGCATCTTTCCCTTGAAGATTAACATTCAGCGCATTCAGATGCTTCGTTATGTCAACCAAAAAAGCCAGATTTGCCAGCCATACAGGATCGGACAGTTCTTCCATTGGTTGTCCCTTATCACCCAAAAAATGTCCAATTTCCTCTTTGAGAGAGAAAAATCACTGCAGTGCGGACCCCCGACTTGGCGACCTCACATCGTTGATATATTATGTCACCGTATTCAGCCTGGATGTCACGCAAGAACTGCTGAAACTGTCGGTGGTATAGAGCTTTAGAGCGAATAGAATTGATTGCCTTTGCCACTGGTTTCATAACATCGTCAAATTTGAGATGTTTGCCGCAGACAGCCTGTTGGTGAATGATACAGTGAAGTTTAATAGCGTTACCTGCTTCTTCGCTGACTTTATTGCAGATCAGTGTGGACAATCCACTTCGCTCACCAGCCATGGCAGGTGCACCATCGGCAATGATCCCAGAAACTTTACTCCATGGTAGTTTCATATCATCAACAGCTTCACAAACAGAAACGAATACATCTGTTCCTCTGGTTTGACCTTTAAGGCTTTTGAGGTCAAGCAGCTCCTCTGTCACGTTCATGTTGTCATCAACTCCTCTTAAAAAAATAAGTAGTTGTGCAGTGTCAGATGCATTGGTGCTTTCATCGCAGGCTAATGAGAAATAATCAAAAGCCACTCCCCTGTCCCCCAGTTGTCTCGGAATATCTGACGATTTGTCCTCAACTCTCCGTGCCACAGTGTTGCGTGCCAGGCAAACATTCATAAATTCTTGCTTCTTCTTGGAGCAAATGTTCTCCACCATTTTAATGACACAGTCTTTGATAAACGCACCTTCAGTAAAAGGTTTGCCATGTTTAGCTATTAATATGGCCACTTCGTAGCTGGCTTTGGTGATGTTTTCCTTTGACTCACAGGCCGGCGTGAAGAATCGCTGTTGCGATACCAGAGCAGCTTGAAGTTGCTTTACTTTTTCAGCGTGGTCACTCCCTGTTAGCTTGTCGTATGTTGTAGCATGTTTAGTCTCGTAGTGTCTCTTTACATTGAAATCCTTAAACAAGGCATCCGTCTCTTTACAAATTAGACAAACACAATTTCCTCGATTTCCAGTGAAGAAGTATTGTAATTCCCACTGCTCCTGAAAGCGGCGGCCCTCACTGTCAACGTTTCTCTCTTTTTTGCAGTCGCCATGGCAGAAATGATTCGAGAAGGGTTCGCGGCACGGATGCAAAATTAGAGAGCATTAGAATGGTGCTGCCACCGTGTGGCGGAAAGAGGAATAACATCTTTAAAGTTTTATGATTTATTCTGACAGAGCTAGCGAGCCATAAATAACACATTATAAGACCGAAGCTGCGGGCCGTATGAAATCTGCCCGCGGGCCGTGATTGGCCCGCGGGCCGGACTTTGGACATGCCTGATTTAAGCAGACAGTGATAATGATGGGAATGATTTAGCGCCCTTCTTGTACACTGGGACATCTCAGAGCGCTTTACATCAGGGACTGTCCGAGCTGCAGAGCGAGCTGGCCCCATCCAAAACAACGAACAATGACACCCTGCGTGAGGTAACACTCCCAGCCGGTTTCCACGGCCGCTGGGAGCTCGGGCTCTACTGTCCCCGTAGGGGCCCAGGTCTGACCATGACACAGCACCAGGGGCTTGGCTGTTGTCACCACGTGACTTGAGTGGTGAGGCTGTGTAGCGTCTGACCATCTGATCCCCTCCCTGTCCTGGCATGGGAAGTGATCTTAATTTGATCTTTAATGCAGCTTTTTGGGTTATTTAATCCATATATGTAAGATTATATTGGTGTTATTGGCTTGTATGCAAGGTAGCCGCCCATCTAAGCACTTTCCAAGTTCAACCATGCTTTCCTTCCCAGATCTGAGACGAATAGGTGTATTCCGGGTCATTTGGTCATAAGTGGTGTATGGACATCTGTGAAAAAGAGCTTCATAGCTCATTACATTCCTCAATTATAATTGAAGATTCCGGTCCTATGTGTGTTGTTATATCCGTATGTTCTACAATGACCGCATGCAGTTGTTAAAATGCTTTTCCATGTTGCTCTGCCGCCGTTTGCCTGTGGCCCATGCAGCTCATTGATAGGAATTGGCAGCTAGAATCTCTGCAGGCAGAGATTCAGTGGTACCAATGTGTGGTGGCGGAGCTGCACGCCGAGCTGCGGAGCTGCACGCCGAGCTGGGGCCCTGCCGTGACAACGTGCAGAATGCACACTCACAGCAGCAGCATCTGCAGAGCGAGGCGGAGGTGAGCGCACAGCACTCGCGCGTGGCACACACACACACACACATGGCTAATGCTGCTGATGGTGAATGGTCTAACCATCTCCTTGAGCCATCATGGACCCTGTTTACAAATGCATTGTCTATCCATACAGTGAGGGAAAAAAGTATTTGATCCCCTGCTGATTTTGTACGTTTGCCCACTGACAAAGAAATGATCAGTCTATAATTATAATGGTAGGTTTATTTGAACAGTGAGAGACGCTGTCGCCTCGACAGACCTGGTTTCACCTGAAGACGGCTGCTTGCGTTGTGGCCGAAACGTCGTGAGAATTATTTTATTATGTTTTATTATTTTTATTATTTTATTACTCCCCTTCTACGTGACTTTACCGAAAAAACCAAGAAGAAAAAAGTGAGAGACAGAATAACAACAAAATCCAGAAAAACGCATGTCAAAAATGTTATAAATTGATTTGCATTTTAATGAGGGAAATAAGTATTTGACCCCTCTGCAAAACATGACTTAGTACTTGGTGGCAAACCCCTTGTTGGCAATCACAGAGGTCAGACGTTTCTTGTAGTTGGCCACCAGGTTTGCACACATCTGAGGAGGGATTTTGTCCCACTCCTCTTTGCAGATCTTCTCCAAGTCATTAAGGTTTCGAGGCTGACGTTTGGCAACTCGAACCTTCAGCTCCCTCCACAGATTTTCTATGGGATTAAGGTCTGGAGACTGGCTAGGCCACTCCAGGACCTTAATGTGCTTCTTCTTGAGCCACTCCTTTGTTGCCTTGCCCGTGTGTTTTGGGTCATTGTCATGCTGGAATACCCATCCACGACCCATTTTCAATGCCCTGGCTGAGGGAAGGAGGTTCTCATCCAAGATTTGATGGTACACGGCCCCGTCCATCGTCCCTTTGATGCGGTGAAGTTGTCCTGTCCCCTTAGCAGAAAAACACCCCCAAAGCATGTTTCCACCTCCATGTTTTATGGTGGGGATGGTGTCCTTGGGGTCATAGGCAGCATTCCTCCTCCTCCAAACACGGCGAGTTGAGTTGATGCCAAAGAGCTCCATTTTGGTCTCATCTGACCACAACACTTTCACCCAGTTGTCCTCTGAATCATTCAGATGTTCATTGGCAAACTTCAGACGGGCATGTATATGTGCTTTCTTGAGCAGGGGGACCTTGCGGGCGCTGCAGGATTGCAGTCCTTCACGGCGTAGTGTGTTACCAACTGTTTTCTTGGTGACTATGGTCCCAGCTGCCTTGAGATCATTGACAAGATCCTTCCGTGTAGTTCTGGGCTGATTCCTCACCGTTCTCATGATCATTGCAACTCCACGAGGTGAGATATTGCATGGAGTCCAGGGCCGAGGGAGATTGACAGTTCTTTTGTGTTTCTTCCATTTGCGAATAATCGCACCAACTGTTGTCACCTTCTCACCAAGCTGCTTGGCGATGGTCTTGTAGCCCATTCCAGCCTTGTGTAGGTCGACAATCTTGTCCCTGACATCCTTGGAGAGCTCTTTTGTCTTGGCCATGGTGGAGAGTTTGGAATCTGATTGATTGCTTCTGTGAACAGGTGTCTTTTATTAAATCCTTTATATTAAGTTCACTTGCGCACTTGCTTGCTTGCTTACGACCGTGCAAATCTTTCGGTCGTTTTTTAACCCACTTCCCGTGATCCAATCGAGCTGACATTTTCCACACAGACTCGTTGTGCGTGACAATTAATGCTCGTGAAATTTTTTTTCCAAAATTTTACACTTTTTAGGACAAAAATATTATATTTAATTACCAATTGCTTAATGCTGGCATGCAATCATCTGACCCATAGGTGGCAGCCATCTCAAGCCAGAGGACGAGAGGACTCTAGCCGCCAGGCATATAAAGGATTTATAGTGAAAAACTTTGTTTTTACGGGTTAATTTTTACGAGCTGAGATTAGGAGCACACTCTTAAAGGGAGTGCTCCTAATCTCAGCTCGTTACCTGTATAAAAGACACCTGGAAGCCAGAAATCTTTCTGATTGTTGAGAGGGTCAATTACTTATTTCCCTCATTTAAATGCAAAACAATTTATAACATTTTTGACATGCGTTTTTCTGGATTTTTTTGTTGTTCTTCTGTCTCTCACTGTTCAAATAAACCTACCATTAAAATTATAGACTGATCATTTCTTTGTCAGTGGGCAAATGTACAAAATCAGCAGGGGATCAAATACTTTTTTCCCTCACTGTATGTAGTGTAGTAGAACGACACTACTGTGTTGGCTCGGTATGGGGGCTGTAGGCGGGTATGACGGAGGTCGTGTCAGGCCGTGACACTCTGCAGGAACCCAACAGGACACGTGACCGGATAAAGGGGGGGCAGGGGCCCCAGGGGGGTCACGTGGTTGAGGGCTCGGGCCTTCCCGAAAGATCAGGAAGGGGGCGTGGCCTGGTGTGGAGCCGGCCACGCTGGAGTGGTTATAAGCGAGGTGTGGACGGAGAGCTGGGCTGTTCTGTGCTGTTCTTCTGGGTCAACTCTGGGATGAAGCCACCATCTGCGATCCTCGGTCTCCGGTCCAGATATGTAGTATCCCTGTGTGTTAGCTAAGTTAGGAATGGTGGTTACCACCCTATGTCGTTATCCTGTTAATGTTAAGAGTTACCCATTGTGTTTAGCTAATAAATATTGTTGCCTCCAAAGCCCAGTGTGCGCCGTAATTTAACCCACTACATTATTGCTTTAGACAATGATGACGATGAGAATGATTTAGTGCCCTCCTGTACAGCGGGGCATCTCATCTCAACACTTTTGAAAGGTCACCCCCAGTGACAAATGTCCCTGTGGGTACAAGGTGACTCAGCACCTGGCCTGCAATCGAGCATTTGTCTGCCATTAGGGGGTGCTGATTGTTGCGTATAATCCCAGTTGAGCTGGTGGTGTTGTATATATAGGCATTTTTCCAAAATTTATATTAAGAATTCTGCCAATTTTTTTTTATCAATCGCGGTGTCGCTTGGGGCAAAAGGGGGTGATGCGAACCCCCCTCCCCTCACACAGCTGCTGCCTTTCACACTCGGGACCAGGCAACCGGAGATAAGCCATAAAGGTAAAAAAAAGATAAGGGGGGGGGGGGTTTGCTAATGAGATTCTGGGGAACCTCAACATCACTTTAAAAAGCCCCCTAAAAAGAGTACAGACAGTAGGCGCCATGATTTTTAAAAATAGTGTTTTCGTTTCTCTTAATACAACGGTTAAATCTTCTTGGTTCTTTCGGTAAAGTCACGTAGAATGGAAATAATAAAATAATAAAAATAAAACAATAAAATAATTATCACGACGTTTCGGCCACAACGCAAGCAGCCGTCCTCAGGTGAAGAACAGGTCTGTCGATAAGACAGAGTCTGAATGACACGTCCTGGGCTTGGAGCGTCTATTTAAGCTGGGAGGGAGGAGGAAGAGCGCCTTGACAAAATAATTTGCATATCAAGAGGATTTTTTGCATATTTATGTACTATTACACTATGTATTATTCTACCCACCCTACTGCACACCACACTGCTGCATATTCACCATACAACTACGAAGTTTAGCATATTTATGGGAAATGCATATATGTGACTAGTACTACTTGTGATTACTATACACCACCTTATACCTTATACATTGTAATATTACACTATGTATTATTCTACCCACCCTACTGCACACCACACTGCTGCATATTCACCATACAACTACGACACCATGTATTACCTTGTACATTGTATTAAACATTACAATTTTATACTATTTATTATTATACAATCCGCTATACACTATACCATTGACTGTCGCGTGAAAGATACTAAGAGGAAGCAGCGAAATATGGCAATGGGAGAGTGGTGGTTGGAGACTTGCAGCGGAGCAAAGAATCCATTCCCTGCGGAGAATACAAGATATATAGTCAATGCCAGTGAGTGGAACGCGGTCTGAAAGTCACTGTAAACGTGAACACAACGGTTAAAGTTCAGAACTTCGCGACAAGAATAAGTCGACATCATAGTCTGCCAACACACTCACCCAGATTAAAAACCAGACTGCAGTCACATTGGTGGCCTTGAATTATCACTTACCTCGTTTTACTCTCATTCACCTCACATATTGTTTCTTATTGAATCTTGCTATCTACGTGACTTTACCGAAAGAACCAAATAATTAATTCTGGATAAACATAAACCAAATAATAATTATGAAGTATTAGATCGAGGGTCATCCAGAAGAATAAAAAAATGCGAAACAGTCAATCACACATAACCAAGATAAAATGTATCCCATACAGAGAGAGTCTCCCAACCGCCTTTGTCTCCCAGCAGCACGGGATAGAAAACATTTGCATACGCATGCAGAGGGCATCTCCCCTTAAAAATTAAAATCAAACACCATGAAGGAACTCTAAACCACGATGGAAGTACTGTAAACACTGCTACAAACATACCTTGAGTCACTTACAGAATCAGAACTACAAAAGTGGTACGGTATCAAGCTATAAGAGGTAAAATAATATTTTTTCCTAACGGTACAAGAGAAACGACTTCAAAGGCCAGTGCCCCTCTCTCTGAGAGAGAAGAAAATGGAACACCCCACCGCGAGAGAAGAGGTGGGGGTGGGGATGCCACCAGACAGGGGGAATCCCTCCCTCCAGAGAAATTATTACAAAGTTGAAAAACTAGAAAACCACAAGGGAAATTTGGAGCATCTGTTTTCCACAGATGAAAAGGTGGCTTGAGGAGATGGGCAGAAACCAGGCCAGGGTGAGACTTAACAGATTGCCTAATAAATCAGGACATACACAAACACACACACACGTACCCCGGATGAACAACTGCCCCCACAGCAAAGAGCGAAATCAAAGGGATTCCAGTCCTTTGTGAGAAGGCGAGCCGAGGGGAGAGAATTTAACTTAAAAACAGAGACATGACCCATACATTGCTACTACTGCAAGTGACAGAAGAGCTGCAAGTGACAGAGGAGTACTGCGACGGGCAGACTCCGGGGCATGGCCTCGAGATCAACAATGGCTGTTGTGTCTTGCAGAGAAGAGGGGCGAGGTGATGCTCGGTGCTGAGTTCGGCATGGACCGACAGAGTATCGCTGAAAGTTTTATTCTACATTTATCCTGACGTTTTGAGTCGCTTGCAAAGTCAAGGATTGCGATAAGTTGTATTGTACTAAGCTTTCACAGTTGTTTAAGAGGTGTGCGAATACAATTTACAAATTTTGAGAGTGAGTGCCAGCTCCCACGAGCAGCTGCAGCCCGAGAGAAAGAGTGATGAGCAACAACAAGCAATCAACCGGGAGAAAGGGCGGAAAGCGCCAAGCATCGACCAAGCCAGTATCGCAGATAACCAGCTGCACGCGCAACCGGGCATCGCCAGACAGCACGGAGCCGGAGAGAGAGCGCAGCAGCGCCACCAGCGCCACCGAGCAAGGATGTCAGCTGCCAGCGCACAAGCTGCGAGCGCTGTCGAGCACCTTCAAAGACAAGCGTCGTGCCGTCTCAGCTCATCCAGCAGGGGAAAGAGCCTGACCAGCCGCCCGTGAGGAAGAGGAGAGCGCCAGCGAGAGCGCCGTGGGTTCGACCCACACACACCGACCAGCACCAGCTGGGAACCAAGACAAGAGTGAGGAACGGCGACCAGCAGACGAGCTGCGGGCGCTATCTGACGACGGAATCATCGCGCACCGCCGACGGCGAGCGTCGTGCCAACTATCTCTTCATCCAGCAGTGGACAAGCAGCTACAGCTGCCGCCGAGCGAGAGAGAGCGAGGAAGCTGTGTGTATGACCCTCCCCCATACTCACACAACGCATCGCCCGGCGTCTGCTTAACACAACAGAGTTGAACAAGACAAACCACCAACACGCACATAACGCACATATCGGGAATAATAAGAAGACTAATGATAAGAGTGCGTCAACTATTAGCTGATTATGAAGAACATTTTTTGCCCATTGAGTTACATGGATACGGTCGTTTAGAAGAATTTTGGTCGTTCTTTTTGTTAATTGCATATTACCAATGAATTCATTGATGAAACTAAACGTTTAGAAACCTACGTTACGAATCTACACTCACAGGGAGACTTATCGTGTTAAAATCTTTCTTTTGTACCAATAGGGGTTTCCCCTTTTTTTCTGGCAACAAAACTGACACCTTTTGCAAGGAATCATGTCTACATTAACCGCAATACTTGCAGTCAAATGCAAACAAAAACACAATACTCTGGTAATTTATGCATTGTCTTTAAAACTGATTGGTCCACACCATATGAGACGAGGCTCCAAAGAAAGCTGTCTCTGGTGTGGACCAATCAGTTTCAAAGACAATGCATAAATTACCAGAGTATTGTGTTTTTGTTTGCATTTGACTGCAAGTATTGCGGTTAATGTAGACATGATTCCTTGCAAAAGGTGTCAGTTTTGTTGCCAGAAAAAAAAAGGGGAAAACCCTATTGGTATATTTTGGTACTGGCAAAGGAGGTCCCATGATCTTTCTTTTGATCACAGAATCTTGCCCGTGAATTTGTTGAAGCCTTTTAGCCAATTAAACAAGCATTTGCTGAAGCAGGCACACTGCCGCACACCTTTGTTCCAAGATATTTAGTTAATTGCGTAATCTTACCAATTAATTCATTCAGGTATTCTTTTGCCTTCGGGACATGTTTCTTTATTGCCGTTCGTATGAATATCGTCACATTCATTTTTAAGGACTTTTTCCTATCGCCGTATATGCTCGCCTTTACGCTGAGGAATTAACCGATTGTTCTGTTACCCAGTTTAACAAACGTAATCATTGAGGGTTAAATGTACGGATCAATGAGGAGAACATCTCCAGGAGTACTGTGTTGACAATTCCAAGCAAAAGAGTTCGTATATTAGAATGCTATGGTTTTTTATTAGAGATTAAAGTTGCTTAACACAGAAGTGTCTGAGTGGTGCCTTCCTAAGTTCATGCATACTAATATTAATTGAGAACTGTATCCTGCGGTGAGATTTGAATTTGGAGACAGACATAAAAATACTAAGATATAATCAGTAAACGTTAAAGCGAAAATAATTGTATTATCCTGCTTGATAATACAGCCCTAGACAACAAAGCTGAGCTTTATGTCGCACAATTACATCACACTTGTATAACTTCATACAATTCATTGTATTATCCCGATAGATAATACGACCCTAGACAACGAGGCAGAGCCTAATTATCATAACGACATGCCTTAGCATAATCGCATATATTTGCATAACTCAATACAATTACACCTTCCTAATTATCATAATGTATGCGCATTATGACTGCCATTTGTATCGGTTCACTATATGGTAGTCATATAGTGTAGTGTATACCCAGTTACTTAATGTCAATAGCTCAGCTTATTGGAGAGTATATTGAATACATTGATTATATTGATGTAGTTTATATTTAGTTCCTTCACATCGGTTTATTGTATGATAGTTGGGTAGTTGCAGTTCTTTAACGTCAATATACTAAATTCCTCTGTTGATATGTAAACTCTGACTTTAACATAGCCACTTCCGTGACCAGTTACATGCTAATTACTCACATTAACATCATGCGAATCTCCCAGTTACATGCTAATTTCTCACTTTAACATCATGCTAATCTCTCACATTATCATAGCTACTGTTGATATGTAAACTCCTTTGTCAAGGCGCTCTGCTCCTCCCACCCAGCTTAAATACGCTGCCAAGTTTAGCAGTGTTCATTGGAGCGCTGTCTTTCCGACAGCTGTTTCTTCACCTGAGGACGGCTGCTTGTGTTGGTTGTGGCCGAAACGTCGTGAGAATTGTATTTTATTGTTTTATTATTTATTATTTTATTATTTCCATTCTACGTGACTTTACCGAAAGAACCAAGAAGAGTATACACGATCATCATGCCATCATAAGCACACCACCATCTAACATCGCACCACTGTGTCGATATTCAGTCTATTTTGAGGCGTATAGTTGTTATTGCTGTCGTGTGCACTCACGTGCAGGCGCGCTACACGCGCGCGATCTCGGCGTCCGTGTCGAGCACGCGCACACTCGCCACCACCAGACAACAAAGACAAAGGTCCCCCGTATAGGCTTCAAACAGACTGTTGGGGAAAGTGGTGTTAGCGAGCGCCTATGCAGGCCGGCACGGCACACGAGGAAGCGGGTGACCAACACCACGCCCGGCCACCTTTGTCTCCCTAGTGGCGATGTTTATACAGCACTGGGCACTCATTTGAGGCTGAGTCGACCTAGGGGGGCCCAGGACCGTTTACAATAATCGTCACTCGGGCAATCGGTCGCCGGCTTCGTCGCACAGCACCGCGCTAACCAGTGCACCACCGCTCCCCCCGCTATTACAGTGCAGCACTGTCCCCAGGCAAGATGGCCGCCCGCCTCACGTGACTCGGCGCGCGCACTCGGCACGTGGTGTTAGCACCACGTGGTGTCACCCAGGGCACGCGGTCTCGCGCTGCCATCGCTGCTCACGGAGTCGCTGCCGCGTGAGTCTCTGGGACTCTCGAGTCCAGCGTCTGTCGGTCTCTTGGGGCTCTGTGTGCGAGTCGCTGGCTATCTGCAAGGGTC
>CM025639.2:11937832-11950112 GCA_014621495.2 Entosphenus tridentatus
TTGGGGCTCTGTGTGCGAGTCGCTGGCTATCTGCAAGGGTCTCTTGGCGCTCTGTGTGCGAGTCGCTGGCTATCTGCAAGGGTCTCTGGGCCCGTGAGTCTCTGGGCCTGGTGCAATAAACAAAAAAATGGAGCCTGCCAATGTCTCCACCACGTGGCGTGGCGCTGCAGCCGCTCCCCGCTCGTGTGGGCCCGTGCAGTTGCACCGCCTGCACACGCGGTAGTAGACGCGGCCGCTGGTGGTGTTCTGTGTACCGCGTGCTCGTCGTTTTCTGTACTGTATCGTCATTTTCCGAACAGGAAAATAAAGGTAATTGTTTATAGCACATTACAGGGTTATAGCACAATACAGTTTTTTTTGTTTAGATCGCGTGTAATACAATTTTTGGGGGGTAAAAATGTACGCGATATAACCCACAACCTGTATTATGGATGATATTGGTCGCGAAAGCCTACACGTTGAACTGTTTATAGCACAGTCTGCATGCGCGTGCGTCTTGCTCCGTACACTCTGATTAGCACCGTTGGCCACGTAGAAAGAAGTTCAACACAGTAAACGTTGTTTTACTTGCTACATCCGTAAAAGGAGCAGATGACGGCAAAATTAACAACTAAAGTCTCGTGTAAGGCAGTGGCGCTTACAAACAGACACGCCTTGAGTTCAGGTGCATAGACAGTAGAGTCTCGTTGAGACGCAACGTGAAGATGCCTGAAGGGAATTAAATTTCTGACGGGGAGCATCGGCGGAAACTCGAATCTGAAACATTTCTGGGGGCCTCCCTTAGGTCAGCTCGGCCTTAAATGAGTACCCAGTTCGCTGTGGACTCGGAAGGCAAAGACGGCTGTGATGCTGCTTACACGACCACTAACACAGCACGCTGTTGACCTTCATAGAGCTTAAAGTAGCGAATTGAGTCCCCGAAAGAATATCTGAGCTGGCCATAAAATAAGCGAACAGACCTGTTCTTCACCTGAGGATGGCTGCTTGGATTGTGGCCGAAACGTCGTGAGAATTGTATTATTGTATTGTTTTATTTTTATCATTTTATTATCTCCCTTCTACGTGACTTTACCGAAAGAACCAAGAAGAAAAACAAACTCCGAATAGTTTTTTTTACACTTCCCGTCGTCAACACGCACCATTGTGTAAATTCAAGCACCATTGTTTAACACAAGCAGGTAAGAATTGTTTCAATACTACCAGGTGAATGAGTTGCTAGATGTACTGTTAATGTATTAAGTTCATCGGTTAAATGTATTAATCTAATGGCTTAATTAATAATATAAGTACTGTAATTACTATTGTCGAAGCTTAATCCTGCCCTTCCCCCCTCAGCCCAGAGTTGCATCACCACTCACTGCTGGCCTAAACCAAGCCCGCGCCTGGAGCAGAGCACGTGTCGAGCACGTGGTGAGGATGTCGTGGTCGTTGTTGAACACAGGCACCGCGGGGATGCACTCGCGCTCCTGCAGATGCTGCTTCCGAAACTACACCCTGGCATGTGAGTTCCAACTACACCCTGGCATGTGGGTTCAAACTACACCCTGGCGTGTGAATGTAATATAAGACACCTGCAGCTTGCAAGCGTTGACTTTGAATGTTTCTGCAAAGGTAAAGAAGTCATCACAGTCTGTGCTGTTGGTTGCACACACCACGCCATTGCTTCCTTCCATTTGCCAGAACCCTCAATGTCTATGCCTGCTATCTGTTGGTCATTTTCCTTTGTCAACCCTGGGGTGCAACTTCCAGTGATTGAAAAAAGCAGCAGTCAACAGTGACAAGTGGCTGATAAAATTGGTAACACTTTGACAAATGAAAAACATTGGCCTCGAGTTACCCAATAGGGGTGCAATGGTTTCGAGATGTTAACTACCTCGCCTAATATACAGAAGTTTGTGGGTTCGATCCCGACCCTGACGCCTGTATATTTGTAGTTTGCATGTCTCTCTCCCATGGTCGCATGGAATTTTCTTCGGGTCCTCCATTTTTTCCCTCCACATTTATTAATAAGCGTTTATAGTATTTGGGCTTGACTTAAAGCTTTCGTGACTGCATGAATTAATATTATTTGGGTCTTTTGGTAAAGCCACGTAGATAGAAAAAAGAATACAAATAATAACAATAACACGACGTTTCGATCTGATGACGATTGCTTGTGTTGCGATCGAAACATCGTGGTATTGTTATTTTATTTGTATTATTTTTTCTATCTAGGTGGATATACCGAAAGACCCAAAGAATATTAATAGTATTTGGGCTGCTATACATTTCCACATGATAAGCCACTTTGTTGAGCTATCATTTGTGATAGCTAGGTCGCTTCTGAAAAAGAGCCACATAGCTCAGTGGACCTTACCTGGTAAAATGAAAATCGTTAGTTTTTTCGTTTTCAATTGAACCTTATGGCAGGACCCCGGGGTCCTGAATAAATGGAAATCAAAATCGTATTTAATTTATTTTTGGCGACTTCGTCCCACCTCGCACATAAACGCCGCAACCCACCTGGCGTGGATCATTCTGTTGTCATGTCGTCCAAGCGCAGCGAGGACGAATGCGCAGAAGAAACAAAACTTTTAAACTTTGATTAGCGCATCGTGTCGAGCTCGTCGAGAGGAATAGTGCCGTATCGTTCGCCTTTAACAGACTTAAAATGACTTCGCAACACAGTTTATGCGAGAGCTGGGGGCTTATGGGACCCCGGGGTCCCCGCCATAAGGTTCAATTGGTGCAGCCAATAATGTTTTACAGTGGTTGACATGTAATTTGTGTGTCCTTTTCTTTACAGCAGTCCTCATGTGGCCACATGCCATAGGAAGTGAAGTTGCATTCTGTAGGGTTCCCCACTCCTTGCCTTAAACCCTATAGCCTTAACCCCGAATCCTCACAGGAAAACTGAAAAACTTTTGCATACCTTAATCTTCGATTATCCACGTGCGGTTTACTTGAGTTGCGGATTAACCGCGCACCTGAGATTTTGGCATAAATTAATAACTCATGGATTTTGCCTTTAGCCCAAATTAATGATTTAAAAACAGTTATCCATTGATATTATTGGATATATTTATTACAAGTCACGTGCTTAAACCGAACAAATATGTTGATCCGAAATCCACGTGATCGTCTCTAAAGTACAATAGTTGCATATCTTTACAACAGTGGATGGAGTTTTATTTATGTTGATTGGCGTGGCTCTGCTGCTGTCCACTTTGTGGGCCGAGTAATCTGCGCGGGAGCAATGAAGTGTTATCACTGAGCACGTGCATCATCGATCGGTCGATTCTTTACTACGAATTGTTATTTCGTAAACAAACTCATCTTTTTTAACTTAAACATAAGTTATATCTATATTCGTGCTTTTTGGCATGGAGATCCGCGAAAATTTAATATTTTTTATATTGCCCGCGATTTTGAATTATCCGCGGCCATCCTCCCCGTCATTAGCACGGATAATAGATAGTCTACTGTACTTTATTAGCTGAATTCCAAACAAAATCCTGAATGAATAACAATCAGGTCTTTGATTGAAACTAAAAACCTGCAAGGACAGTAATTCCAGACTCGAGTTTCACCCCCTTAATCTGCAATGATGACGAGGCGTCGCCACTTCAAAATGCGAAAATGCCGACATTGTCTTTGCACGTCAGGTGCTTCATCTATGCCTTCGTTGAGATTTTAAAGTTATCCGTTTCCCAGTGGAGCCTGGGGCACCAAACAGCCGCCCCTACCTGCTGGTGTGCGGACACGTCTTCTGTGGAGCATGCTTGCAGGACAAAGGCACACACGCAGGCTGCGAGTTTGCATGCCCCACCTGCAAGGTACAGCTATTACAATTGTACGGCCACGTATGTATGGTTGTGTGTGTTCGAGTGTATGTACTGCTGTGTCTGTGCATGTGTATGATAGCACTGGTCAACAAAAAAAAATTCTGGCCTGGACTTTTGCAGCTGTTTTAGACTAATTTCAGGGTGCTGATTCCAAATCTGATCTCAGATTTACTCTATCACATCTCATTTTTATGCTATTGGCATACCCCATTTTCATGAGTTTACCCGAAATTAACTCTGTCACTTGTTGTGTTTATAATATAATTTTATGTAGATATCCACATTTATTTGATATTTTTCTTCTGCAGTTTTTATTGAAAATTCAATATTTGATATCTCAAAAACCTGATGTGATAGACAAAAACTGATGCCAGATTTGGAATCAGCATCCCAAAATTACATTACAACCGTTGGAATACCTTATGCCAGAAAAAGTGTGTTGACCAGTGTAGTGTAGTGGTTAGTGTGCTGCGCTACGAACCCGGCGAGCCGAGTTCGATTTCCGCTCACGGACGCTAACACCAGTGACGATTATCTGAACTGGTCCTGGGCCTCCCCTAGGTTGACTCAGCCTCAAGTGAGTACCTGGTGCAGTGTGTAAACACCCCACTAGGGAGACAAAGGCGGCCGAGCGTGATGTTAACCATCCACCTCATATGCCGTACCGGCATTCATAGATGCTATTTGTTAAAAGCAATTGCCCCAAACAGTCTCTTAAGGCTCAATGGGGGATCTTTGTCTTTTGTACGTGAACGTGTCATCAAAATGCCTCGGCTAGTTTCGTGTGAAGCCCCCAGTGGCGTCACTGGGCACTTCTGCAGTGGAAAAAACACCCTGCAAATATGAGCCAAAGAGACTGACTAATTCTGTGTGTCCCCAATTACATACATCCAGATTAATTTGTTTACGGTGAAAACTAAGTTTTGTGGGAATGGACAAATAGCTTTGGCAAGTGACCGGAATTGATGGATGCGAGTCAACTAGATAAGATGGCGTTTGCATCTGTCTGTCTGATTCGCAGCGACGAGTTTTACTCACTCGTTACCATGCTTGCAATAGTTTCCTTGTATTTGGCAAGCAATCGGAGAGGGAAAAACGGTGACACCATCTCTTTGTACGCTCTCACTTTTAGAAGGGTCTACTGCTTGACATTGTAAAGTGAAACTACCAAGCTATCAGTTTAAGATGTAGCAGGCTATCGCGACAAATATTATCCATAAGAGGTTTTTGGGTTAGATGGCGTAAATATAAATGTGTCACGTAAACAAAACATGCCAATTAGGGACTAGTACAGCACACCAGTGTGTTGGAGAGTAAAGGTGTATTAAAATACAGGAAAATCTCTTGTTATTTGGCACACTAACATCTGGAATGCTCTTAACTAGCCAGCATCTGTCGTGGACGGCAATGCGAATCTTCCTTCACGTACAGACAGTCCCCGGGTTGCGGAAGACCCGACTTATGAAAATCCGACCTTATGGAAATGCTTCCATAAATCATGCAACAAACTAAAATTAAATATGCAAACATGAATGCACTGTATACTATTTACTGTGTAGTTTTACATTCCGTTATGTGTATAGTGGTGTTATAAGTTTGTTTTGGTGTTATAAGTGTGTAGTTATAAGTGTGACTCTTGAGTGAAGTGGGTGTGCGCCATGTGCTGCCTTAACCCAATGTTGTCTCACTGTACTGTACTACTGTACACTGTGCTTCTCTACAATAAACTTAGAGAATGCTCTACAACTGACTGGTGAGTACCTCTGTAAAAAGCAGATATTATTTCTTACATCATAGTTAAAATGTAGGCTTAGTTTATTTCTTGAAAAGTTGTATGCACTTGTAAAATGTTGTGAACCATAAGTATAACCAGATATCATGGATTCCGGATACTGATATGTTCCTGTAGACAGCTGCGTCAACTACACCACTGCCGATTAAACCAATAACTTTAAATGTGGGCCCATTTTGGATGAATGTGGAGTTTCTCCACCATTGGCTAAGAACTGGCAGTAGAGGACGGTGGTGAGCATTATCCCGTACTCAGATACCACACTCGCTTGAAAACAAGTCAGAGGTTTATATTTTTTAAAAAAAAGCTGAGAGAGCCGGGAGAGCTGCGCACATCTCGGATTGGTTGAGAAAAGAATGCTCATAAGTTGTTTTCATAATTGTGTTGGTCTGGTCTTGCACTGCTGATTGCCCCCCCCCCACCCCATGTGGTGCAGATGGTGACCAGGATTCCTGGAGCCGGTGGCTTGTCTCAGCTGCCCCTGGATTACTATTCACTTGGAGTTGTGGCCGCATACATCTACTTGTGCGGTGGTGTCCCACGGTAAAAAATAATTTAAAAAAACTGGTTCAACTGGCCAAACGTCCCCGATATAGCAGCACCCACCTGAAAAACAAGTCTTGAGGATTTGCGAGCTAAAGGAAGAGGATAGTTCCTCACTATTGCACAGCATCTTCAGATGCTGTCGCTGGTCGATGTTTTGATGTTGTGGCAAATGGCATAAGAAATAGGGCCACATTCCTATCCTCCAGAACCTATCATATTCCCAAAACACCTCACTTTCTCCCAGACTCTTGATTTCTGAAAGAGCCATGCCACTTTTTCTGAGCCATTTAACCTTTTAACGATTCAACCACTAAAAACTCGGTGATTTTTGTGTACCGACGCTACGGATTAATAAAAAAAATAAAAGTGGTTTACACTTGCTAAGTGGTGGTAATTTCAGGTTCTAGTATGATCTGATCCTTCTAAGCCCTTAACATTTTCATATTCTTTGGGTCTTTTGGTAAAGTCACGTAGATAGGTTCAAAGAAAATCTATCTACGTGACTTTACCGAAAGACACAAAGAATATGAATTCCTGCAGTCACGAAACCCTTATCATTTGCCTGGGAAGTTTTGGATCACACAGAATCATCAGGATGGGAATATGAAAGGATGGGAATTAATCATCAGGATGGGAATGCTGCCATTGTTTTCTGCGTAGAACTGTCATTTAGCAGACGGGAGTGACCCAGTTACTCTGTTTTCGTATATTTTCTGTTTCAACCGAGTTAATATCAAGTAAGTCTACAACAAGAGGAGATTAATTCTGAGTGAAAGGAGAATGTAATATCTCGGAGTGTGTGGCAGCGTACATGTTAACGTTTCTGTGCAGTGGCTGGCACAGGGTGATGTTTTTATTATAAATGTGCTCATAAAATAAAGAGGCGTACTGTGTGCACGCGCGCTCGTGACCCTCTGGAGTTGTTGTGCCCACCACACCCCTCCTCCCTTTGTGCCACTCGCCGTTTCCTGCCCCCACCCCCACGCCTCTCAGGTCTAAACAAAACCTTGGTGGGAGCCAAGGGAAGTTGCGCCACCCCTTGCTCACGGATGGAGGAGCTCTCATGGAGACCCACGGGATTCCGGACGATGTCCACTTGAATCTGACCAGTACGCGTAGTGGGGGGAGGGAAGTGACACGTCGCCACGTTTGACGTCCAGAGTTGTCAATGCACGTCTATATAGATGTCGTCGAATGAAAAATACATGGGAAGCTTTTTTACGTGTTTTATTCTGATTTTGTCTTGCAAAACAATTCAATCTCTAATTGATTTTGTTATGGCTAGTACGGTTACCATTGTAACCCCACCAAATCATGCATAGCTGCTTCATAATTCTCAAAACCTAAATCTCATAAGAGGCTCTGACAATACAGTAGAACATCGATTATAATCGATAATCGATGTTCTACTGTTCTATTGTCGCCGCTGCTGTTGTTGTTGTTGGCTGCGTTTCAGGTGGAAAGGAGAGGCGCTGTGCCGAATGCGATCGGCAGAAAGCCATCCTGTCCTGCAAGAACTGCCAGGAGGACTTTTGCGACTCTTGCTTTAAGAAGGTAATCGCTGTGTAATTATGAAATGTGCTTTATTCGCGTAGGATTTTGCTGCCAATATTATCTGGAAAAAACAAAAAACCTCTTATGGATCAAACGTACTGGGTGCAATCCATTGCACTTATGGCCTCTCGGAGCAATCTACTTGGGTATAAACGCTCCAGAGTGAGTGTGCCTAACACCTCATTTGCACTATAAATCCCCCTCATATGCATGTTTTGTCATGTCAATTCCAAAAACCTGATATTTTCTCTCACTTCTAAAGAGCATCATACAAACTTTTAAAACAAACACTGGCCACTACTTGTACAACAATCAAAATGTTGTGAGGGCACACGTGACATCCCGATGGAATACAGTACAAGGCGCCATCCACTGTTTTTGTATTTTATTCAATTTTGGCAAACATTGCACAAGGCTTGTTGAAAATCGGACCACCTTCACAGACGAGAAACAGCCAAAGTTGTCTGTCGCCTGATGAGGCCGGTTGTTGTAATTACTGGCGAAAACGTTATGGATACTCGAATTGTAAATGTCGTTAAACCCGCCACCACCACGCGACAGCCAATTAGTAAGGTTTGTCACGTAAACAAAACGTGCCAATTAGTTACTAGTTCAGCACACCAGTGTGTTGGAGAGTAAATCCACAACATTTACGAGTCGAGTACCGTGACGTTTCACCGGTAATTACAACAACCAGCCTCATCAGTGAGTGGTGGCGGGTTTAACGAAACGTTTATATTCATGCAATCTAAGCCTAGAAAAATCCTCAAGGATAATATTGGTTGTAAAAGCCTCCTAGTATGTGTTCAACTTATGGCAGCATATTTAGATGCTGTACAAGTTTAAATTGTGTTGTGTTTGTAGGTGTCTGTCCTAAGCCGTTTGTTCTTAAAGTGATCTGCTCCCGCTTGGTAAATTTTCGAAGTCTACGTTGTCAACCAGAATGTCTCTGCTCGCTAATTTTGACCGATTTCCATTCGCTTCCCAAGTTGCTCTCTCGCCAGGGTTAGGAGGAAATGTAAACTACCTCTCCTGATATACAGAAGGTTGTTGGTTCGTTTGCATGTTCTCCCCGTGGTCGCATGGATTTTTCTTCAGTTTTTCCCTCCATCAACCTCACACGTCTACAGTATTTGGCTGCTGCTATACATTTTCACTTGATAAGCCGTTTCGTTCCGCTATCATTTGTGATAGCCAGGTCGCTTCTGAAAAAGAGCTACGTAGCCCTCATCATCCTTGCTTTTGTCGCTTCTCAACTTGATAACTGCAGTTCTCTCACCTTCTCCGTGAACAAGACCACATCGTCACAAGACGCCAAACTCTGTGGACTCTCGTCACCGTGGGCTCTGCTTTAGCCGCAGGAGGCTCACTTCACAGTAGAAACTGCGCGAGACTGCCAAGCTCATGCATAAGCTTGAGATTGCATGAATTTAAATTATTTGATAACAATTTAATAAAACTGGGAATGAAAATGAAACAGTAAGGTTTAATTGGCGGTGAATGTTTTGTAGTAATTGACAGTCATGGTGTGTACCTGCATGTATGTGGTGTTTGTGTTACTGTGTACCTGTGTTGTGCGGAGCATCCATATAGGCGGTTAGCGCGCTGCGCTACGTACCCGGCAACTCGAGTTGGATTTCTTCTCACGGTCACCACCAGTGACGATTATCTAAACCGGTCCTGGGCCTCCCCTAGGTCTATTCAGCCTCAAATGAGTACCCAGTGCGGTGTGTAAACATCACCACTCGGGAGACAAAGGTGGTCGGGCATGGTGCTGGCCACCCACCCCCTTTGTGTGCTGTGCTGGCCTTCATAGGCGCTTACTACAATAGCACTTGCCCCAACAGTCTGTTGAGGCTACACGGGGGAATTTTGCCTTTGTTACTGTGTATCTGTATTAGGAACTGATTTTGTTGGGAAGGCAAGTCCTTCAGATTGGGTGGCTTCTTTTGTTTACCCGTGTAGCCTGTGTGTGACACTTGTGTACCTGAGTGACGATGTGAAGGCTGGTCTGATAGTATAGTATTGGGTTTGTGCACGCGCGTGTGATCTGTTTCAGGTTCACGGAAATGCGAAAGTGCTGAAAAACCACAAAGCGAACAAAATTTATCCCAGTGACTGGTAAGTGGTGGTTAGGAGATGTTAACTACCTCGCCTGATATACAGGAGGTTGTGGGTTCGATCCTGACGCCTTCATATTTGGAGTTTGCATGTTCTCCCCGTGGTCACGTGGATTTTTCTCCGGGTCTTCTGGCTTTTCCTTCCACATTTAGAATCAACGTCACGCATCTAAAGTCTAAAAGAGCTGCATAGCCCAGTGGGCCTTACCTGGTTAAATAAAATAAAACACATTTTAAATTGCTGCAGCTAAAATGTTTTGCAGTGATTGACACCCTGATACTTCACAGCAGTCCTCATGTGGCCACATTCCCATAGAAAGTGAAGTTGCGGGCTGTAGGGTTCCCTACCCCTTGTCTTGAACGCTATAACCTTAACCCCTTAAATCTCAAACCAAAACTTAAAAACTTGCATACCTAAACACAGTAGACCCTCGATTATTCACAAGCGGTGTATCTGATTTGAAGATTAACCGTGCACCTGAGATTTTGATATAAAATAATGCATGGATTTTTTTCCTTTAGCACAAATTTTAACCAAAAAACTGTTGTACCTTGTTATTCTTGTAAATGTTTAATACAAGGCATGTGCTTAACTGAACAAATATGTGCTCTGGTTAATCCGAAATCTACGTGATCGCCTCTACAGTACACTAGTTGGAGATCTTTACAACATTGGGTGGAGTTTGATTGATGTTGATTGGCAAGGCCCTGCTGCTGTCCACTTAGTGGGCCGAGTCTTCTGTGCGGGAGCAGGAAAGTGTTATCATTGAGCACGCGCATCATTGATCAGTTGATTGTTAGTATTTAATCTAAATATAAACGGTAACAATCAAAATCGTCAGTTGTGGTTCTTTTGAGTGATTTATTCCATCATTTATTTCATGAGTTTTAATTTAATTAATACCTAAATCAGTGTTTTTTGGCATAGAGATCCATGGAAAATGGATTTTTTTGGATTATACGCGATTTATTTAATTATCTGGAGCCATCCTCCCCGCCATTATTGCAGATAATCGAGAGCCTACTATCATGTAATGTAGGGGTTGGGCAGTAGCACGTTGGACACTTTTTCAGTGTTTCATATGGGGCCAACCAAGCATCCGAACTAAATGGATGGCTCCTAGAAAGGGCTTTGAGGTCCGCTCTTGGGTTATGGTTGATCTTGACTCCACCAGGGCCCTGGGTGTTATTCGATTGCAGCGGTCACACCCATGAAGCATTTGAAACTTACGATTGAAACTTTTTATTTTATTTTAAGGCCCCACTGAGCTATACATTATTTTTCAGAAGCGTTTTTGATTATTCATTTGGGCGTAAGGGAAAATGTGCAAGTTATTAATTTATTTTCGATTTAAAGCTTTCGTGACTGCAGGGATTCATCTTGGTTCTTTCGCTAAAGTCACGTAGAATGGAAATGATAAAATAATAAAAATGAAACAAAATAATTCTCACGACGTTTCGGCCACAATGCAAGCAGCTGTCCTCAAGTGAAGAACAGGTCTGTCGAGAAGACAGTCTGAATGACACACCCCAGGCTTGGAGCTGGGAGGGAGGAGGAAGAGCGCCTTGACAAAATAATTTGCATATCAAGAGGAATTTTAGCATATTTATGGGAAATGCAGATATGCGATTAGTACTACTTGTGAAATGCGTAGGTTTGGCGGGGGGTTTAAAGTCATGTTTTGCCCATGTATTATGCAGGATTAGCAGCATCAAAGGGAGGGGATAGGGGGAAGCATTAATAAAGGGAAGGAATGTTAATAGTATTTAGCTGCAGTAACTAAACCACCACGTAAACAACTAAAGTATAAACTACATAGTATCATCAGTATACTAAATATACTCTCCAATAAGCTGAGCTACTAACAGTAAGTAATACATTACAATTCTATGTCGCAAAAAATGTAATATGCTTCCAGCTAAACTTTATTCTCTTACATCACACGGGTCTACCCCGTACTATGTACTGCCATAGACAAAACCAACATTTAATTATATACTGTATTACTATACACCACCTTATACCTTATACATTGTAATATTACACCATGTATTATTCTACCCACCCTACTGTATATCACACTGCTGTATATTCACTATACAATTACGATACTATGTATTACTTTGTACATTGTATTAAACATTACAATTTTATACTATTATTATACAATCCGCTATACACTATACCATTGACCGTCGCGTGAAAGATACTAAGAGGAAGCAACGAAATATGTCAATGGGAGAGTGGTGGTTGGAGACTTGCAGCGGAGCAAAGAATCCATTCCCTGCGGAGAATACAAGATATATAGTCAATGCCAGTGAGTGGAACACGGTCTGAAAGTCACCGTAAACGTGAATACAATCAGTTAAGATCCGAAATGGTTTATTACGTCCTTCCAATGATTGCTGAGCCAGAATCCATCTTCTCGGTTGAAATTGTCTCT
>CM025639.2:11950512-11967201 GCA_014621495.2 Entosphenus tridentatus
TTGGAGATCTTTTTTGTGACCCCAGCAATGTAGGGTAAGGTGATGGTTTTGAAAGGCTCCTCAACAGGATCCTTCTTGATGGTTGGAGTGATGGCTTTGCGGATTGTGTAGTCGGAGTAACCATTAGCCTTACGAGCTTGGCGCTACGTGTTTGAGTTCACTGGCAATGTGTTTCTGGTCGGAGATGCATTGGGCTCTATGGTATAAAAAGAGACCCCACCAACAGCCTCGTCATTAAAACCAACAATAGTTTCTGATTTAACCACATTAATTGATCAAACCAAACAGTTCTCATTGAAACCTTCTGCAGCCAGGCCACCAAAATTATATGGCTTGCCAAAGATTTACACCTCTTCGTCCCATTGTCTCTACCATTAACTCCCCCACATACAAACTGGCTCGTTTTTTGTATGAAATCCTGCGGCCTTTCACTGGAATAACCACCTCTGCGATACTAAACTCTACTGACCTGGTATCGACAATCAAGGAGATGTCCCTGTCCCCAGACGACTTGCTTGTCAGTTTTGATGTGGTTTCCTTATTCACCCAAGTTCCTGTACCTGACACCATCGCAATCATTGAAGACTTGGTTCATCAAGAACTGAATACTGGGGTACCCCCCCTGGTGAGACACTGCTGAACCAATACATACTTCACCTGGAATGGAACTTTCTACAAACTGAGGGCACCCCAATGGGCTCCCCCCTATCTCCGATTGTAGCCAACGTTTTCATGGAGAAATTTGAGACTGACGCCATCCAGACTGCCACTCTACGCCCGACCTTGTGGAAGAGGTACGTAGATGACACTTTTATCATCTGGCCACATGGCCGGCCTGCTCTAGACCAATTCCCCGACAACATCAATTCCATACACCCAGCCATCAGATTCACCATGGAAGTCGAAAAAGATGGCAAGCTACCCTTTTTGGATGTCCTAATTAAAAGGAGACCTGATGGTTCAATGAGCCATTCTGTCTACAGGAAAGCCACCCATACGGATGCTTACCTAAAACCGGATTCCCACCACCATCCCAGAAGAATTCCCTCATCAAGACTCTATACCATAGAGCCCAATGCATTTCCGACCAAGAACACATTGCCAGTGAACTCAAACACGTACGCCAAGCTCTTAAGGCTAATGGTTACTTAGACTACACAATCCGCAAAGCCATCACTCCAACCATCAAGAAAGATCCTGTTGAGCCTTTCAAAACCATCACCTTACCCTACATTGCTGGGGTCACAAAAAAGATCTCCAAAATACTGATAAAACACAAGATCCAGGTCCGATTCAACACAGTACATAAACTCTGTGATCTGGTCCCGTCTGTAAAATATGTGGTTCCAGACATACAGTACCCTGGCGTCTACAAACTAAGTTGCCTCTGTGGTAGCAGTTACATTGGAGAAACCAAACAACATGTCTCGGACCGCATCCGTGAACATAAAGCAGACTTGAAACACGGTAGGACAAACACCTCAGCCGTGGCAGATCACTGTTACACTTCAGTGGGCTCACATGATGTTGACTTCTCCAAGACAGGTTCTCTGCAAGCCATCTGGCTATTATGAGAGATTCGTTCATGAGGCGAACCACATATACAAACACGAGACAATTTCAACCGAGAAGATGGATTCTGGCTCAGCAATCATTGGAAGGATGTAATAAACCATTTCGGATCTTAACTGATTGTGTTCACGTTTACGGTGACTTTCAGACCGTGTTCCACTCACTGGCATTGACTATATATCTTGTATTCTCCGCAGGGAATGGATTCTTTGCTCCGCTGCAAGTCTCCAACCACCACTCTCCCATTGACATATTTCGTTGCTTCCTCTTAGTATCTTTCACGCGACGGTCAATGGTATAGTGTATAGCGGATTGTATAATAATAGTATAAAATTGTAATGTTTAATACAATGTACAAAGTAATACATAGTATCGTAATTGTATAGTGAATATACAGCAGTGTGATATACAGTAGGGTGGGTAGAATAATACATAGTGTAATATTACAATGTATAAGGTATAAGGTGGTGTATAGTAATACAGTATATAATTAAATGTTGGGTTTGTCTATGGCAGTATATAGTACGGGGTAGACCCATGTGATGTAAGAGAATAAAGTTTATCTGGAAGCATATTATATTTTTTGCGACATAGAATTGTAATGTATTACTTACTGTTAGTAGCTCAGCTTATTGGAGAGTATATTTAGTATACTGATGATACTATGTAATTTATACTACATAGTTACTGCAGCTACATACTATTAACATTCCTTCCCTTAATGCTTCCCCCTATCCCCTCCCTTTGATGCTGCTAATCCTGCATAATGCACGGGAAAAACATGACTTTAAACCCCCCGCCAAACCTACGCATTTCACAAGTAGTACTAATCGCATATCTGCATTTCCCATAAATATGCTAAAATTAATCTTGATATGCAAATTATTTTGTCAAGGCGCTCTTCCTCCTCCCTCCCAGCTTAAATAGACGCTCCAAGCCTGGGGTGTGTCATTCAGACTGTCTTCTCGACAGACCTGTTCTTCACCTGAGGACGGCTGCTTGCGTTGTGGCCGAAACGTCGTGATAATTATTTGATTATGTTTTCTTTTTGTTATTTTATTATTAATCTATGTCAAAATCTCAAGTGTGCGCGTTTAATCCACAAATTGGATAAACTGCATGCGGTAATCAAGAATCCACTGTACTTCTTGGAGCACCTCAGTCGTGGTCGCGACGTGCTCGACACTTTTAGCTGCCCCCTTCAAAAGAGACACGGCCGTGTTTTTCGTGTATAATGTGACATTTTTACCAATTATAGTTTTTAAAAGCTGGATAAAGAAAACTTGGAACGGAAGATCTTGTGATTGCCGGCTCATTGCTCCGGCTTATCCCTTCGTCTCCACTTCCTGGCCGCGTGCCGGTGGGAACGTGACCTGTTCGTGATCTGTGCATCGATGCAAATGCTTGTTATATTTCTGGCAGCCAAAAAACACTAAAAACAATGACGGATTATTTATTCACAAATAACCACGTGCAATAAAGAGTGTTTTAGTGCAGAATTTTAAGGTTGACAGTGTTGATCGATTTTTGACGTGGCTATTTCCACAGTGAGAATTGTGAAGTGCACGGTAAGCTGTACGCATACTGCTGCGAGCTTGGTGACTGTGGTGGCGGTGGCAGCGGCGTCGCGTGTGCCGATTGCATCGCGGACTCTGAGCACAGTGACCACGACCATACTCTGCTCGATGCCAAGGTGAACCACCACCGACGTTCGCCTGCGTGTGAGACGTCGATCGCGAGGTCAATTTAAGTGCACCACGTGGATTTAATGTCGCTCATCTGGTGCTTTTGTTAATTTTAGCAATATTGACATTAAAATATGAAGAAAAAAATGTACGAATGTGGGCAACACATTAAAATAGAAAAAGCCCACATTATCATAATCTAAATTGTATTAAAGTATAACACGTAGGCTTTCGCCACCAATATCCATAATAACTAATTGGCTGTGACGGGTTAAACGACGTCTTTTTCTTTGCGTGATCTAACCCAAAAAACCTTCTCATGTAATAAAGTACACGGATTAACCTGAGTGCAATCTTTGATCGCAACATATTCCTGAAAACGCGTTTCTCACACCTTAAGCCACGTTTCCAATGACGACCGTGTCATTGCTGCCAATTGCAGAAGGAAGAGCTGAGCATGCAGCTTCCCAAGGCCATCGTGGCGGGCCAGGCGAGGGTCTTAAAACTGAAGGAGGCGCTGCGAGTGAGTGGTCGCTGGCTGCAGCGATGCTGTATCGTTGTCATTGTCGTTATCATCGTTGTCACCATTGTCGTCATCGTCCTCATTGTTGTCATCCTCGGCATTGTCCTCATCGTTGTCACCATTGTCGTCCTCGTTATCCTCGTCATCGTCGTTATTGTCCTCGTTATTGTCCTCGTTGTTGTCATCGTCCTCGTCGTTGTCATCATCGTCGTTGTCGCCGTCATCAAAGTCATCGTCCTCATTGTCATTGTCATCGTTCTCAACAACCATGATCTATCCACAGCTGGTTTACTGCCCAGCAGTCGTTTTTGAGATGGAATACTCTGCTTGTGTTTTTTAAAGTGACAAATTACCTTTGGCTGGCCACGACTAATCAGAACACTCGATCTATATCTAAACGTTTGCACGAACCCATTGTAAAGTAACAGAGCATTTTAACAATTTGATGCAGCAACAATCTCATTATTTTGTGCGGATTTAATGGTGTAGATGATTAAAGTGCGGAAATGGGTTTTAATCGATGTGTGTGAAAAGGCTGAATTGTACGCCTTTAAGTGTGGTGCATTGTCAGGCACTGCTATCATGGCTTTTATCCAAACGTTTATCGTCCTGGTGTATCAACCGAGCTGAAGGTGTCTTTGGCTATGAAAATGGCTGGTGTAATTGTGGCTTCCCCGACAGGAGTTTGAGAAGCTGCAATCTGAGCTGCAGCTGCAGCTTCACACGGTGGTGTGCAGCATCCATGGGAGCATCCACTCGCTGTGCTCCATGGTGCAGGCCCGGTGAGTTCCACGTTCCACGTGCACACTTGTACACTCCGTGCCATCGCATTAATGCACCAACATAAGAATAAAACATTCTAAACTTTACTCCAGTGACCCGGGGCTGCTGCGGGGTCCACTTTCTGCCCTGCTTCCTCCCTCCCCCTTCTCTCCCCCCCCCTGCAGCCGACCTCTCCAGTGCTGCTGTGGTGGCCCACGTTACTCCAGTGACCCTGGTGCTGCTGCGGGGTCCACTTTCCGCCCCGCCTCCTCCCCTCCCCCTTCTTTCTCCCCCCCTACTGCCGAGGCCTATATAACCTCGTGCCACGGCAGATCTCTCGCCTATTTCAGCAGTTTTTTCTCACTGTGGTCCCACCTGATGACGATTGCTTGTGTTGCGATCGAAACGTCGTGATCTATTATTTTTCGACCTACGTGGCTTTACCGAAAGAATCAAAGAGTATTGAATCCTGCAGTCACGAAAGCTTCAAATCAAGATTGAATCGCCTCTACGGGAAGGGTTTCTACACAACTATTAGATCTTTTAACAGACTGCGAGACAAGAAGGCTCACCTGATCAAGTCTCTCACCTTTCTGAAGAGATGCCGCGACACCAAGGTAATACCGATCGCCTTTACACTCACATCTGTTGCTGTCTAACTCTAAACGGATCTTGTTTAGAGCTAGTCTAGCTCTAATCTCAGATAATAAGATTGCTCTGATTTTTACTTGATAATTTAGACAAGATTATCTTACAATCACACTTAGAATTAACAGATAAAATGTCCACATCTGATTGGGACCATGTAGATAACATGAAGCCAGAGCCACACGCTAAAAAGTTAGATGTTAACAAGATTGTCATCAATCATAGTAACATCCCAATTTACGACAGCCTAAAATCGGTACTTGCTGAAGGATTGAATTTCGCAGTCACCCCTAAACACATCCCAGTGGATGATATCATTGCCCAGGTCGACGTAGCCCTCAAAGGCTTGGGACAAATCCCGGCAGACGTTACTAGATCTGAAATCGCTGCTATCCTCAAATGCTAAGAACCCCAATTAGCAACATCGGCAAGGACGAGCGTTTTAAACTCTCAATAAAAAAAACAGTTGATGTAGTCATCCTCTCAGCCGACAAGGGCAATACCACTATCATCATGGACAAAACCACTTACAACTACAAAATTCAGGACCTTCCTAATGATGGCAGCTATACCAAAATCCACCAACCGCCTGACTACAAAAACCAACAATATCACCAATTCGATTTCTCTTATCGATTCGAACAAGCAGCACTCTCTTAAACCTTCGGGTGCTAGACCACCCAGATTTTATGGCCTTCCAAAGATCCACAAAAAAGGTACTCCGCTCCGTCCTATCGTCTCCACCATTAACTCTCACCCACCTACAAACTGGCCCGATTTCTGTCTTAGACCCTGCTTCCTTTTACGGGGAAGACCACCTCAGCTGTACTTAACTCAGCTCACTTGGTTTCTCTAATCAAGGACATCTCACTGTATCCAGATTATTTACTTGTCAGTTTCAATGTAGTCTCTCTGTTCACCAAGGTACCTGTACCTGATACCATTTCAATTGAAGATTTGGTCCAACAGGGACTGAATCCAGATGTACCAACTTTGCAACTTTTGTAAGACACGGCCTTGCCAACACTTGCTTCACCTGGAATGGTACATTCTACAAACAAAATGAGGGTACCCCAATGGGTTCTCCCTTTTCGCCAGTGGTAGCAAATTTTTCACGCAGAAATTTGAGACGGATGCCATCCCAGACAATCCACCCTACGTCCTTCCTTGTTGAAGAGATACGTAGATGACACGTTCGTCATCTGGCCATATGGCCTGCCAGCACTGAACCAATTTCTCAACCATGCTAATCCCTCACATTAACATAGCCACTTCCGTGCCCTCGTTTAGGAGGCCGCTCTTCTATCTTACAGTTGCATGCTAATTTCTCACATTAACATCACTAGCCCCGGCCACTTTATAACCCTTGAGCGACACCCATTTCAAACCTTTTTAAAAGTGCCTCAGCAGCAGACTATGCTTTCCTACCTGATGATGGACGCTTGAAAGCGCCCGAAACGTCGTGATTTATTTTATTTTATACCTAAGTAACTTTACTGAAAGAACCAAAGAGTATATCAATTTCATTAACCCATCTATAAAATTCACCATGGAAATGTAAAAGGATGGCAAGCTACCATTCCTGGATGTTTTGATCGAGAAGAGACCTGATGGCTCGTTGGGACACTGTCTACAGGAAAGCCACCCACACGGATGCCTGACTCCCACCACCATCCAACCCAGAAGAATTCCGTCATCAAAACACTACACCATAGGGCAACCAGCATCAACTAGCCAGTGAGCTGGAGCACGTACACCATGCCCTCAGCATGAACGGATATTCTGACCGTACAATCCGCAATCCTGTCTCCCCCAGCCATGGGAAGACAACCATCTGAGGATCTAACCAATACCATCACTTGGCCATACATAGCAGGGGCTACCGAAAATATTTCCAAAATCTTAAACAAACACAAGATCCAGGTTCGTTTCAACATAGTACATAAAATCCGTGATTTGATCCCATCTGTAAAGGACGTGATTCCTGATATGCAATACCCGGGTGTCTACAAACTGAGTTGTGGCTGCAGCAGCAGTTACATTGGGGAAACGAAGCGACATGTCTCGGACCGCGTTTGCGAACACAAGGCAGATCTGAAACACGGTAGGACCAATACCTCTGCCGTTGCTGATCATTGTTTTAACACAGTGGGCTCACACGAAATTGACTTTTTCAAGACGAATGTACTCTGCAAACCCGCCGGCTATTATCAGAGATTTATACTCTTTGGTTCTTTCGGTAAAGTCACGTAGGTATAAAATAAAATAAATTAAATCACGACGTTTCGATTGCAACACAAGCAATCATCATCAGGTGGGAAAACCACAGCAAGAAATGTTTTTGCTGAAGTGGAAATAAAAACAATTCTTGCTGTGGTTTTCCCACCCGATGATGATTGCTTGTGTTGCGATTGAAATGCTGTGACTTTACCAAAATAACCAAAGAGTAATGAGAATAAAACAAACGTATGCTACCTATAGTTACGTGATGCAGATCAATTCCATTTTACTATTTACTTATTATGTAAGACGTACGTTTTCAAACCCAATATTTAAATTCAGAATATATTTTTCTGGTTTGGGCCACGTTACCAAGCATCTGACCAAATCAGTGACATTGAAATCCTCTACTGCCCCCAGTACTGCCAAATAAATGAACTCGTCAACACGTACGAGCGGTTGACCGCCCCTACTTATTGCTCCACCTCAGCGGTAAGTGGATGATAAATCCTCGTAGCCAAATTTTGAAAAATCCTCGCAACAATCCTGAATTGTACTTCTACCTGGATTTTATCCTCTCGATGTTTCACGTTGTTACCAATTAAACTTTTTTAAAAATTAAATTGGTTGTAGGAATTGTTGTAACGCTTCTTTATTCGTTTTTGGTTTATTTGTACATCAAAATGCATTTTTGCAGCGTTGGTTGATAGCTCAGCCTTACAAGCAGCAAAATATATTGATAGTACTTTTTGGCGGTGGCCTTCAGAGCAAAGAAAATAAAGTTGACCTCACTGACTTAGAGTTTCACATTGTATTTTGCACCAGATAAAAAAAAATTCGCTCTATTTCTGCCCATGTTTGTCTTCACACATACATACTAGCCTTGGCCGATAATGGTTCCTGAGCCACTGTTGGATCCCCAGGCTTGGTTTGTAGGTGGTTGATTTATAATACAATAACAAATAACTGGATTCATACAACGTTGCATCGATATTCTACTGCATCTCAGAGAGGCTGCTCACAAACTGGCGGGGCGTGTTTATTTTGTGGAGTGGAAGAGGCATTTATAGAGCCGCTAGACTTGTGTAGTGACACCCGACAGCAGTATTCTATAATAGGAGTCTTGATTTCTTCCAGCAGGAGACACGTGGGTCTTTAAGGATTCCCTTCACTCCCAACGTCGCCAACTCTCTCGCTTCCTCTTTATATATCAAGCCTCTTTCCCGATGGTTCCTTGATCTTTCGCTTTCCCTCCAGCCAATTTCCTTCCACTTTTCCTCACGGATTCCAACTGTCGATCATCCTCCATTTCCTGCTCTATTCCATGTTATATTTCACCTCCAAACCTTCAATTCCCTGCCTCTAATCACTCCGCTTTCAGGCCCTTTAAGCACCAATCGTAGGGGCTTGTTTTACTTCCTGATTAGTCGTGTCATGCATGCCGTCTCTATAACGTCGGGGTGAGTTTTTTCGGTTGTGGCTGAATCACTACGCTAGTAAGAACGGTCAACAGCACGGATGATGCCAGCGACGATTCCTCGCCAGTAGCGATGCTGTGACTCCAGGCTGAGGGGGCCCCACGCCACTGCGCCCTGATCCCGGCAGACGCACACTGACGGTCTCGCCGAGTGAATGTGATGCGTGCACAAGGAGCGACAACGATAATGTGGCTTCCACTAAAGCATTTCTCGCTGGAGTAGAACGGGCGTCGGGAGATGGCGGCAATGAGATCCACTCCACAATCGCGTTCACGCATTGCTCGAGACTGGGAATGCAAAGTTGCATTGCCCACATATGCTCCTGAGTTGAAGCGTTCCGCTTACCAGCTGGCATGCGTGCCAAGTCTGCTGCTACCAATATAATAAAGGTCGTTGAAGCGACTTCTGGAATCCGGTCTTTATTCGTCTTTCATTACAACACTCCTTCACGCTGCTGACAGACAGCATGAGAGGGATAGAAAGAGAGACGCGTGCAGCCACGTGGCAGCCTGGACCCCCGCTCTCGCGTGGCCTCTTCCCTTCGTTCGTTCCAGTTCTGACCACGTGTTGTTCGTCTCCACCCCTATTTAATACCCGGGTCGCGTGGTACGTTTCCACCAATCCTGGTTAGCCTCTATGGAATCTTCCAGACTCCACCGTAGGCTCCCGGGACTACGCCCCTGACTCGTCTCCCCATTGGCTGTGGCTAAAGCCAGCAGAACCAATCCTCTACTTACAGCTGTCACCTTTCCATTACGTCAGGGCCACGCCCCTAGGCTTCCCCCCATTGGCTATGGACCAGGACCGGCAGAGCCAATCATCGTGACGAGTTGTGATCCGTCAACGACCCGGATATATCCTCACATTACACCAATAAGGGTGCCTGGAATAAATTTTGACTTAAAGATTTCATGACTGCAGGAATTCATATTCTTTGGGTTTTTCGGTAAAGCCACATAGAAAAAAAAAATAACGACGTTTCAATTGCAACACAAGAAATCGTCATCGGGTGAAAAAATATAGAGGGAGAGTTATATTTTTTCACCTGATAACGATTTCTTGTGTTGCGACCGGAAGACCCAAAGAATATTGGAATAAATTTGTTTTCTTTCTGTGCTGCGCGAGTGTGCGCACCACCTCGTGTCATCGCACGTTTTAGCCGCGTGTTCACCCGAACGCAATTATGCAGAGGCGGTGTTCTTGGCTGCAGCGCTGGCCAAAACCATGACTTGCCAATTGCTTTTCTTTGTCTTGTGCAGGGGTGCAGAGCTGGTTTTTAAACTGAAGGACGTGGAGGTTCGGCTCCACCCTATACTGACGAGAGGAACGAGCATTCTTCACGAGTCGCTCTTGTCGAACTGCGTCACCCTCGACACTGCCTGCAGAATGGCTCGGGGCCAGCAGTTCTGTACGCGGGATGTGCAAAAGGCACGGACGTATACATTTTCTGCGCGCATTCGGTTGCAATAAACATGTCTGTGCCGGCCGCTACGATGGTGAATAACCGGTAGTTTGCGTCTTCACCGTGATTGGTATCGTGTCAACGTGTTCCGTGCAGGTGGTAGACCAACTCCTGACGATGGACGTCCCGGAGCTGTGCTCCATATTGCTGGAGGACTCGCTGGAGCTGCAGTGAGTACAGC
Organism: Entosphenus tridentatus; assembly: GCA_014621495.2. Lineage (NCBI taxonomy): Eukaryota > Metazoa > Chordata > Hyperoartia > Petromyzontiformes > Petromyzontidae > Entosphenus > Entosphenus tridentatus. The sequence goes on from CM025639.2 coordinate 11,961,044, forward strand.
TTTTAAGATGCGGCTGCTCGCAATGCGACCGTTGAGTGTGCGGGGACTTACCTTCACGCACGCTTCCGAGGTCAAAAGGTCATAGTCAATGTTACACCACAGTAACCTCACCTGTATTTCCTATTGTTGGCTCCTGTGTATTTTGTTCCAGTGTCAACACCTCACCTTTCTGCGTTCCTAGTCTGATCACCAACACCTCTGGGTGTTGCTCCATGCCCTGTCTAGGTCCACTGCTTGCCCCCCCCCCACCCCTATCCAGCATACGTTGCTGTGCCTATTGCAACCTCTCCCTATAGCTCAGATACTTATCCGATTAATAATATTTCCAATTTCCAAGTTTTTTTAAGTCTGTCATCACATTTCTATAATTCTCTTCATACACCTTCATGCCAGTATCAGAATTTTTTTTCTTTTATAATTGTGGAATGAGAGCACCATCGCCTGGATCATCAGGGGGGCATACAATTACCTTACAGCCCAGGCTTACCGATTGTGGGGTTTCTACCTAGGTGAAAGGTAAGAGGCGGGTCCACCAGGGAAGCCTTTGGGACATTTGGGAAGGTTCCAGGAGGGGCGTGGTGAGAGGCGGGGCTGAGCCCCGGGGAGGGGGATTTCAGCGGGGACCCCGAGCAACGCGAGGGGTCGGTGTCCGAAGTCTGAAGAGGAGCCCCGTCACTGCTGCCCCGCCATCTCCATCGACCACGTGGTGGCTCGTCCTCCAGCTGCTCAGTCGCTCCCTGGCACACCGTCAGCCAGCGGTGTCAGAGAGCGGTGAGCGCCACGTGGCGTGGGGCAGCGTAGCCACCCGAAGGTGGAGTCCTTAATAAGGAGACGGAGACTGGCTGTACCAAGCTTCATTTGAAATGAACATACAAAGTTACTTACCGTGTTGGAGACCACTCATTACAATTGCTTTGATGATGCAACTATTTGGTTGTGTTACCTCACGCATGATTCAAAGCTACGGTGAACATTTTCCCCCTTGATTTCTCACTCAAAGCATTTCTCCAGTCGCCACGCTTCTGCATGCCTGCCTCTCTCCTGCTCGTAGTGAGGGGAGATATCGGCGTTGTGCCCATCCCCGTGGCAAGGGGGGATATTGGTGTTGTGTCGAGCCCCGTATCAAGGGGGATATTGGTGTTCTGCCCACCCCCCTATCAGGGGGGATATTGGCGTGATGCCCAGCCCCATAACAAGGGGGATATTGGTGTTGTGCCCAGCCGCCCGGCAAGGGGGGATTTTGGCGTGATGCTCAGCCCCATATCAAGGGGGATATTGGTGTTGTGCCCAGCCCCGTGGCGACTGCTCCCCACTCCACGCTGCGTCCGTACCGGCAGTGGGCAACCTTCAGCCCGTTGAGCCCCCTCGAAGGTCGCTCTAAGTGTCTCTCGGGTGATTCATAGGGTCGTGAGGAGTGCACAAAGTACCATGTCAAGCCTGTGGCCCACTTAAGGTTTCAGTTTAATTTTTTAGGTATAGCCCTGTGAGCCATGAGGCTCTTGACTCGGGTATAACCGCAACAAACAAAAACATGAACAAAGAACACCTTAAAGCGACGACGCGCAACAGAAACATCCAGGAAAAATCAGTCAAATCTTCCAGAAAAAAGCACCGTATATCAACGCTGGTGCAGGAGGACCGCTCACATAGCCCCACTAAGTTGCTCATTACCGGTCTACACACTTTGCTCTTCTTCTAGACACTTGTTTACCCCGGACTCTCAGTGCCTGAGTCTGCGATGCTACAGACATGGCTGATGGGCCAAAATTATTTTTTAAGATTTTTTTTATGGTGAAAAAATTAACCTGTAAAAACAAAGTTTTTCACTATAAATCCTTTATATGCGTGGCGGCTAGAGTCCTCTCGTCCTCTGGCTTGAGATGGCTGCCACCTATGGGTCAGATGATTGCCTGCCACCATTAAGCAATTGGTAATTAAATATAAAAGCAAGTGAACTTAATATAAAGGATTTAATAATAAAGGATTAAAAAATATATTCGCCTGTGGAGGACGCGGGGATCGATCCCGCGACCTTTGGCATGGGAAGCGAGGGCGCTACCAACTGCACTACTCCTCCAGGGAGTGGAGGTGTCACGCTCTGGGCTTCTAACTGTGACGTTCAGCCAAAGCCATGAATGAGTTCTATTTGAATAAATGTAAAATAAAACAATTTTGCCTAAAAAGTGTAAAATTTTGGAAAAAAATTGTCACGAAAATTAATTGTCACGTACAACGAGTCTGTGTGGAAAATGTCAGCTCGATTGGATCACAGGAAGTGGGTTAAAAAACGACCGAAAGATTAGCACGGTCGTAAGCAAGCAAGCAAGCGCGCAGGTGTATTCCAAACCTGGGTTTTGTTGCCGTGCTGCGTTGAATGGGTCCCACGATTTTAACGGCTGGCTCTCCACTGTCACCACATGGCCTTTATGAGGACTACGTTGTGCCGATGAGGCTCGGTCTAAACCTGTCCAGAGCTCGACCTGATTAAACAAACGCCTCTGGAAAGCGGTGGGTCCAGTAGGCGCCATCGGCTGATGGACCAAATGGTAACCATCACGTGTTGAAATGCATCCTTGTCCTGATTGTTTAAAAAAATAATTTGATAATACTTTAAGTAATACCGTGATGGCATGGATAAAAAAAACATTTTATGATCCAAGTGTCCAACGGTGGTGTTTATGAGCAGTGTGCAGATGTGGAATGGGGAGTTAAAGCCGTGTGCTCATGTGCAGGTGTGACCTGGACCCGACACAGCTGATGGGCCACATTAAGGAACTCGGCACGATTTTGTTCCCCACAAGGTAAGCCTGCTTCTTCGAACACGGTTTTTCAAACTCTTGTTCCATCAGTCATTGTTATTTTTTTCTCTTTTTTTCACTATCCCTAATGCTGCAGGCGTTGACGTCACGCGACGTTGACTTGCGTCTGAGAACTTGCGCGGAAAGCAACAGCGCTTTAAACCCGTGTTGGAGAGAACAGCCCCTCTTGAAAGATGCCTGAACACTTTCTGTTATATTCCATCATGCACCATGGGTCCCACACCAGGCAGTGCTGCTGCCCCTCTTCTCATGCCCTGCCATGGAGGAATTTTCCGGATACCCGTCAAATTCACCGTTTCTGCCTCACGTTACCTAAACGTACGCTAATGCGGTGGGTAACTTCTCTTCCCCCTCTGTTGCCAGGCTCCTGGAGTATGGCAAAAGCATGAGTGCGGCTGCTGGGTCAGACCGGTCTCCAGTAGGCGCCGTGCCCCTTTCGTCGATGCAGCAGCATCTGCTGCAGCAGCAGCAGGCTCACGGCAGCTGTGCCACAGCCAGAGGCCACGCAGAAAAGGGGCCAATCAGGCCTTGCCTAAAGCTCACCCTGAACATGCAGGTAAATTAGCAAACACTATGGAGGGGTAGTGATGCTCTTTGACACTGGGCGGTGAACAGTTCGATTTAAAACCAATTCCTGCACTCATGCATCTGTGTAGTCTTGGTAGTGCGTCATTTATGGAGGTTATGTGTTCCCGTATACATGAAGAATGCAATTGTCACCATTTGGCTTTTGAAGTAAACATCGGAAGAAACGAGATGGAACATTTGGGGCAGACAATACAAATGAGATCATCTGAATGAGATGTAAAATAATGCATCTTTTTTTATGATTTACAAAAGATCTGCACATGCCAATTTCGCAAAGCAAGCATCAATAAAAGATAAAAACAAGAAATGCAAACAACGAGTTGTTTTGGACGTGCAGCTATACCTGTTATTGGTTCCATGGGGGTCACATGGTCATCGTGGAATTGTGAAATCCAGCACGGTTGAATTGTCAACACATCCATTGAGATAATTTAGACTATTTTGGTGCTATAAATGTCCAAATGACGGGCCACTTTGTTGAGCTATCAGTTATGGCCAGGTCGCTTCTGAAAAATAAGTTAATACCTCTGGGATTTTCTTGGTAGGATGTAGGTGGTTTAATTTGTATGTGTTTTGGTGATTTGTTTAGCTTGTACTTTGCACTACTATCATCTGTTTTGTTGTAACATTCTTACCCTGTGCTCCTACTAGACATCTGTGAAAAACAGCTTTATAGCTCATTGGATTCCTCCTACAGTAGAAATAAATATTTAGATTCTGTTATTGAGAGTACTAGGTCGCTTATGTTCTTGTGCATGGCAATGTGTTTAAGACCTAAATGCCAACACCGTTTGCTGACCACGAGAGGGCTCCAGGAGAGAGTTGGTGCGGCTCTGCTATTCCTTCCCCCTCCCCATTGAAAGAGCACAGTCGATAGCGGTTTTTACGATGTGGTCCGTAGCTTTGGGGTTTGTCTCGGCCTTGTCGATGTTCCGATGAACGAGTTCCTGCCTGTTTTGTTGTGCAGGGTTTGAAGCACGCGGACCCCCCCACAGCGACGTGGTCCAAGAAGGGAGGAGCAGTGTGCGCCGCTGCAGCGCCATCGTCTGCATCGCTCGACCGTTGCCTGTCCCCAGGCATATCTGGAGGTGAGTCTGTCAGTCTGGCAGGTGAACTCCCCCTCACGCATCGGGGTACCACCGTGGCGAGATGTTATCTCCCTCTCCTGGTGTGCAAGAGGTCGTCGTGTGTTTGGTCGCGACCCTGACGATGCCTGTTGTGTAATTGGCGTTTGCGTGTCTCTCTCCCTGTGGCTGCGTGGATTTTTTCTCCGGGTCTTCCAGTTTTTATCTCCACATTTCGTATCAACATCACTTATTTCGAGTATTTGGATGCTGCTATACATTTTCATGAGATCAGCCATTTCGGTGAACTATCATTTGTGGACAGGTCGCTTCTGAAAAAGAGCTATATTGCTCGGTGGGCTTTACCCGGTAAAGTAAAAAAAAATTTTAGGAGGGGAAGCAGCCCCTCACTGGTAATTAGTAATAATGTTTCGATTTAAAGCTTTCGTGACTGCAGGGATTCATCTTCTTGGTTCTTTCGGTAAAGTAACGTAGAATGGAAATAATAAAATAATAAAAATAAAACATAATAAAATAATTATCACGACGTTTCGGCCACAACGCAAGCAGCCGTCCTCAGGTGAAGAACAGGTCTGTCGATAAGACAGAGTCTGAATGACACGTCCTGGGCTTGGAGCGTCTATTTAAGCTGGGAGGGAGGAGGAAGAGCGCCTTGACAAAATAATTTGCATATCAAGAGGAATTTTTGCATATTTATGTAATATTACACTATGTATTATTCTACCCACCCTAATGCACACCACACTGCTGCATATTCACCATACAACTACGAATTTTAGCATATTTATGGGAAATGCAGATATGCGACTAGTACTACTTGTGATTACTATACACCACCCTATACCTTATACATTGTGTAGTGAGTTCCAGGGAGACTGACGACGGAGTCGAGGCACACTCTTTATTAACTCAAGGACAGTACAATACTTGCAGGGGTAACGGCCCCTTCACCCGTACTAGATGGGAACACCCCTAGCACTATTCCCCTGTCCTATTCCCAGTCCTCCTCTAATGGTCTAGGGGAGGCTATCTGATCCGGCCCTGGTAAAGCACGGATTCCGGCGCCCAGCTAACCCGACCTTGCTCTTATAAGAGCAGAGGTCCGGAAGCTCTTTGGGCCGCGCCGCTGGCTTGCCCAGCTCGGCCCTGACAAGGGCAGCAAGACAGGGGAGTCCCATGGCCTATACTGCCGGTCTTCAGACTTCACTGGTAAGCTTCTTCCAAACTGGCCCCGAGCTCTCTGGCTCCCCGCCTTTTATAGGACTCCCCTCCGAGGGGTGGAGTTATGGGGGATCACAGAGCCCCCATGGCCCCCCAGGTTTAACGAATGCGGACGTGGATGTAGACACCCGTGTGTGGGTGCAGACACCCTTGTGTTTTCTGTCCGCCCTTCTCCCCGTAATAACCCCTACAATTGTAATATTACACTATGTATTATTCTACCTACCCTACTGCACACCACACTGCTGCATATTCACCATACAACTACGACACCATGTATTACCTTGTACATTGTATTAAACATTACAATTTTATACTATTTATTATTATACAATCCGCTATACACTATACCATTGACCGTCGCGTGAAAGATACTAAGAGGAATCAGCAAAATATGTCAATGGGAGAGTGGTGGTTGGAGACTTGCAGCGGAGCAAAGAATCCA
>CM025639.2:11967601-11990197 GCA_014621495.2 Entosphenus tridentatus
TTGTATTCTCCGCAGGGAATGGATTCTTTGCTCCGCTGCAAGTCTCCTACCACCACTCTCCGATTGACATATTTCGCTGCTTCCTCTTAATATCTTTCACGCGACGGTCAATGGTATAGTGTATAGCAGATTGTATAATAAGAAATAGTATAAAATTGTAATGTTTAATACAATGTATAAGGTAATATATAGTATCGGAATTGTATAGTGAATATACAGCAGTGTGGTATACAGTAGGGTGGGTATAATAATACATAGTGTAATATTACAATGTATAAGGTATAGGGGTGGTGTATAATAATACAGTATATAATTTCATGTTGGGTTTGTCTATGGCAGTATATAGTACGGGGTAGACCCGTGTGATTTAAGAGAAAAAAGTTTAGCTGGAAGCATATTATATTTTTTGCGACATAGAATTGCAATGTATTACTTACTGTTAGTAGCTCAGCTTATTGGAGAGTATATTTAGTATACTGTTGATACTATGTAGTTTATACTTGAGTTTTTACGTGGTGGTTTAGTTACTGCAGCTACATACTATTAACACTTCTTCCCTTTATTAATGCTACCCCTATCCCCTCCCTTTGATGCTGCTAATCCTGCATAATGCACGGGCATAATGACTTTGAAAACCCCCCGCCCACCTCCTACGCATTTCACAAGTAGTACTAATCCCATATCTGAATTTCCCATAAATATGCTAAATTCCTCTTGATATGCAAATTATTTTGTCAAGGCGCTCTTCCCCCTCCAACGCAGCTTAAATATACGCTCCAAGCCTGGGGTGTTTCATTCAGACGCTGTCTTCCCGACAGACCTGTTCTTCACCTGAGGACGGCTGCTTGCGTAGTGGCCGAAACGTCGTGAGAATTATTTTATTATGTTTTAGTTTGTATTATTTCCCTTCTACGTGACTTTACCGAAAGAACCAAGAAGACGAGCAGTGGCTGTTTTTCAGCAACATCATAGTCCATAACCTTATCCTGCTGCAATAAGCTCCAACCACAAATTCTTCGGTACTATACTTCAACACCTCGTTTGTGAATTATCACGGAACATTGTAGGGGCAGGGAGATTTGTTCGGTTTGTGTTTAGAGCCAGCAGTGGCAACGCGATTGTTCTCGAAGCCGGACCCCTACTTGAGCGTGGTGAGTGATAGTGTCGCACACAGTCAAGTGAAATTCTGTCAATGTATTTATCTGTAACCCCTTGAGCATTTCTCCAGATGTTGGCGCTTGGCTGTTTTTTTCTTTTCCTTCCCCTTGGGTAGGAATGATGCCAGCTGGTGGGGAGATGAGCTCCGTCCAAAGGTGCAAGATAGGGAACGCAAAATCGTCCCGTAATCGGCCGTCCTGGATTTCACAGGGTTAGTAACCATGCACTCGTGTGACAAATTACAGCACATTTTTGAAAACATTCTCGGGCGTAATTTGTTTTATAAATAATAAAATAAAATAAAGAGATGTGTCGCTCTCAAGTCACTTTCTGCATTGTGCTTATTATTTGAACTTCATGAATACATTATAATGCTATTGTGTCAATGCTAAATTTTAATCCTCTTGACTTGGGTATAAGTTACGACTTCAGTATAAGTTATGGGCCTAATTCATATCCTGTTTTTTGGCCTTCATTCAACGTACGTTACTAAACGCTGCAAACGCCACAAGGACAAATCTGTCCACCAAAGCCATGGCCCCAGTGGACGATCAGAAAAACTTCAGAAAAAGCGGCAGGCACTCCCGACACGACACCCGACAGAATAGGAGCGAGTGTCCAGTCCTCAACGTTGCCTAAGAGCATTTCACTGCCAATGCCTGGATAAATGAGGTATCCATGACAACTCAAGGTGGGGGGGGGAGGTAGGTGACGAGGTTATCTGACCCTGCATCTGCCTCTCTCCCTCTGCACCGGTGTTCAATGAGCTTCCTAAAGCCTTTGTATCGTCTAATCACTTGGCTGTTATTGACTGCAGGAATGGGATAGCAGATTTGTATGACGGTGTCTGAGGTAGTAAATATAGCTGTAAACATAGCAGCCCCAAGCGTACCATGTGAACTATAATGCGTTTTGAAATTGCCATATATTCCCGTCAAACTTATGCCTGTATAGAAGAATATGCGGTGTGTAAGTGAAAATGCGTCAAACTTGGCAGCATAACGCGCGCACCTGGTGCACGACGTAAAGTGTATTTCTGTGTTGAATCGCATTCGTGGTGTTCATCGTTTATGTTGTGTTGTGCCGTGGGCTCATGTGCGCAGACGCGTTGCATTCGGAGCAGGTGATGCTGACCCACGTGGTAAATCCCAGACACTTCTACGTGCGGTACTACGCCGCTCGCTACCGCAACGAGAAGCTCAACTTGGCACTTTCCAAGTACTGCATGGCCCAGACTAAAAACTCTTCAGCCATACAAACCCTCAGCATCGGTAACACACACAGGCATGCACACGCACGCTCACACACGCAAGACAGTTGTGGCCCAATGCGGTTTTCGTTATTATTTATTTAGAACCATTGCAGGAGACGCAGATCAAGTTTCAATACAGGTTTTATAATTATAGAATGTGTGTGACGTCCAGGCTTGACCTTAGAGGGGGTGGTAGTTAATCAATCTCCCTGGGCTGCGTGGCTTGAGAGGGGGACTCCCCTGATCTCCGTGCATCTTTTTCCAACTGGAATAACTTGCAGTGGGACGACTCCCTATAACGCCTCAAGAATTTGTGTTGATCGTGTTGAGGATTCTTTTTTTTCATGGGCCATAAATAGTAGAAATGATTATCCGCGTGCGGTTTTTCCGATTTGCGGATTTTGACAAATTAATAACTCATGGATTTTACCTTAAGCCCAAATTAATAATCTAAAAACAGTTATACATTGTTATTCTTGTAAATGTTTATTACAAGTCACGTGCTTTTACCGAGCAAATATGTTGATCCAGGTTGATTCGAAATCCACATGATCGCCGCTACAGTAGAATAGTTGCAAATATTTACAACAGTGGGCAGAGTTTGATTGATGGTTATTGGCGTGGCTCTGCTGCTGTCTAACTTGGTGGGCCAAGTTTTCTGCGCGGGAGCAGGAAAGTGTTATCGCTGAGCACACGCATCGAACAGTCGATCGTTACTATTAGTTCTAAATCGTAAGAGTATCAATCAAAATTCATCATTAATTTTGTTTTGTTTTAATTGACGAAACTGTGCGATGGCAGAGAAACGTAAACATAATTTACACCTGAATTAGTGTTTTTTGGCATAGAGATCCGCAGACAATGGATATTTTTGTATTATTTGCGATGTTTGAATTATCCGTGGCCGTCTTCCCTGTCATTAGTGTGGATAATCGAGAGTCTACTGTAGTTTTAATAACACGAACCTCCACGTGAACAAGTGAACGGGACACCCGCGCCTACTCCACTGCGGTGCGACCCATTGCTTTCCTTGGATCCAACAGCCTTCCCGCCCTCATTTTGTGTCCAAGAAACCTTAAAAAACATCTGACCCTAGCGCTGGCTCTTGGAGCGATCCGAGTCATCCCAGCATGCCTATAGGTCCCTAGAATACCGAGACAAACCGCTGCGTTGCCACTCACCGCCATAATAGAGACTTTACATTGATGTGCGGTATTCCCTTGGTCAACAGTGACATCGGTTAACGTTTTTTCGCTTAACGTTTTGCCTCCCATAGGGACCCCATTGTTTTGGTTAACGTTAACATTTTGACTAACGTTAACAGTGTGACTAAAGGTACGTTATGTACGCGACCGCCAATTTAGGCCAAACAGAGTGCTCGTAAGAGGGACTGAGCCATGTCCTCAGCCAGTCAGCGACACCACGTATGAGCATTTACACCTCGACTGGCTTTGTTTACATTACTTCTGTTTTAGCAGTGGAACGGATTCATACTTTTGTAGTGACTGTGATTGTCACTGTGGTGCCGGGCTTACGAAGCCAAGGCGGATAATGTTTTGGCATTATGTGGAGCCCGCTTACTGGGCGTAGTACCAGCCCTAGCGAGGCTTGGGTGAGCGCTGGTTAGCGCGGAGGCACCACGTACAGTGTGCGGTGCGGGCTCCCGGTGAGGGAGCGAGAGGGAGCGTCAGCCAGCCAGGGTTACGTTGGGGCATGATACGCTGGTTAACCTGCCGACATGTGACCCGATGATACTGGAGGGGGGCCACCGGTGGATGGGGGCCGCTGGGCGGTCACGTGGTCTAAATGAGCTCTCGGGAGCCTTCGGGAAAGAGCTCGAGAGATCTCGAAGGTGAGCGGGGCGAGGGGCGGATCCAGCCCCAGCCCAGGCCGATATAACGGGGGCCCCGTGAGGGGCTCGGGGTTCTTCGTGTTGCTGGTGATGAAGATCCACTTCGGGTAAAAGAAGCCTCTAGCCACGCGGTCTGGGACCCAGCTTGTGGTCCGGGCCAGGATAGCGAACCATGTCTAGTTCTGCCGTAGTGTGGCTAGATGGGCATTCAACACCCAAGTGTAGGTTGTGTTATGTTTTGTTGAGTTACTGAAAGAAATAGTGTTGCTCCCAAGACAACGTCTATGACTCAGTTGGACTCACTACACTTTTACCATGTAATTGCTATATTCCATTAACAGTTATTTAGGTTAACAGTTTTCGTGGAACAGATTAAAAACGTTGACCGAGGGACTACTGTATAGCTTGATGGTCATGTACATTTTGTTATAAGAAAAATCATGAAATGTGGCACAAAGTTTAAATTGTTGCTGCTTTTGATTTGCCAGGAGGAATTCGTTTTGAAAGCAACTGTGTATTTCTTCTGTTGGAGTACACTTTTAAAAAGAAATCCGTAACAAAATTGGAATTCTGAAACGTGTAACTACTGCGCCGAGTAAGCCACCAACAAACTTATTGGCGTTTTGTTCTCGCAGGCGAGGTTCTGTGCATGCGGAGCTGCGTGAGCAATAAGTGGCACCGTGTCAAAATAATTTCCATCCGGGCTGGCGAGGAGTTGTGCGGTTCTGTGCAAGCGGAGGGGGGAGAGGGCACGGCCAGCCTCGGGCCTTTACGAAGCATCGCATTGAAAAGCACGGCGCCAGTTTCCCACCGTGAAGAAGTTCCACTTGAATTGGAAAGCACCCCTGAATTCGTGTACAAAAGGGTCAGAAGGGTGTTTGACGAGCGGGAGTCGGAAAACGACGCTGCCCTCGGAGTGGAGACAGCAGCCGAAATGACGTTGTCTGTGGAAGCTGGCCACGTGGCCGATGAGGGCATTGTGAAGGCGAGAGGCGGCGCTGCTGGGCAGACGCTGCATGCGGCCGACAGAAGCGGCTGCGGTGTTTGTGGCTTGATCACGAGCTCGCAAAAGCGAGAGGACGCGGATGGCAAACGCGCGGACGAGCGTGGAGAGGGCGACGTTGCCAAATGGAACTTGTCCACCGAGAAGAGCGCCGAACGTGCCCGTGAAATTGACGAAACGAGGGAAAAAATTGGAGTGGTGTCGGATCTGCTCACCTGCTCAGAGGAAATGGAAATGATCGATGGTGTCTTGGAATGCGGCTGGGAACACGAGAACAACTGTGCTGCTGCTGCACCTGACAGGCACCCAGGAGTGGAAGCAAGCGCTGACACTCAGTCGCCCAAATCGGCCTTTGTTTCACAGGGAGCGTCGTCATTCCCCATTGACAAAGTAACCAGGCTGAACGTTTTTCTGGTGGATGAAGGAAGAACGGAAGTGTTTTACGTGAGAAGGTATTGTCATTCTAAATAAGAACGTCTTTAAGATGTGCATGTGTGCGTGCATTTGTTTATGATTTTTTTAATTGCCCTGTGGCAAGCGATGCTCTGTAACCTTTCGTTTGGGGAGTTGGTGGCCGAATTTGGTGACAATCCACATGTTCTTGGTTCTTTCGGTAAAGTCACGTAGAAGGGAAATAAGAAAATTATAGTAAATTTACATAATTTAATAATTAAAATTAAACAATTATTTCCCTTCTACGTAACTTTACCGAAAGAACCAAGAATATGAATCCTTGCAGTCACGAAAGCTTTAAATCGAAACCCCATTAATGTATAATATGCCATATAAAATATCATTTCTTATACTCTGGAACGGATTATTTCCTTTCTCTTATGGGAAAAATTCGTTTGGTATACGTCATTTTCGGTATAAGTCCTACCTTCTGGAACGAATTAACGACCACTGTATAATCCACATGCTACTTTTTTCCATCTCTCCGATATTTCCCGCATTTTTCCACTTAAGGGTTTTTTTAATTTCACAATTTCTCTGTTGGGTAATCCACGTTGCGGGGGTGTAAGCCGTGTTTCGGGGGGTAGACTTGTCCTGTGATGATCACTGTGAGATCTCGAGTTTGATCTCCAGCTATGGCCAACGGTGGTGTGATACCTAAACCGACCGCGACCCTAATGAGCTCCAAAACCTCAAAATAGTTTTTGAGATTCATTCCTTTTTTACCGACCGTCTTGTTAATTTCTCTGCTCTGATATTTTAGTCGATGCTTATTTTCTCTTTGGCACATTTTAGCCAGGATCAAAATTATGAAAAATAAGAATAGATTTTACCTTTTTACTTGTTAAGAAGTTCAAACACCAAAATACATAGCCTTTTTGTGGCCTTGTTAGCGAACAGTTCAAAGACTTTGTACCATTCGCCTCTTGGCGTTCTCTGGTATAACACTGGTAAGAGCCATTTTTAAAGCAATAAAAAAAAATCTCATTGCACTCTATTACAAATAAAATGTGGTGTTTGTTTTTTACATATTTGTGGGGCCAGTGGAATTTCGTCAAGTTTATGGATGCAGCAAAATATAAAAACCCACCCGAGATCTAGCGTTCCAACAGTAATCTGAAATGCACTCTCAGACTTGTACAGGTATCCCTCCATTTACAGAAGGGATGTGTTCTTCAAACGCACACACATGGCATAAAAACGAAATTTCGTAAATCGGGAACTTCTTTTCTCTTTAGTTTAATACTAACAATTATGGATGTAGTCATTCCAACTCTACTTATAGCCTAAAAACACACCGATATTGCATTTCAATATACAAAATTAATAAATAACATCATTTCGATTTAAAGCTTTTGTGACTGCAGGGATTCATATTCTTGGTTCTTTCGGTAAAGTCACGTAGAAGGGAAATAATACAATAATAAAAATATTAAACAATACAATTATCACGACGTTTCGACTGCAACACAAGCAATCATTATGAGGTGTGAAATCCACAGCAAGAAAATTTGAAAAAAGTGGAGTTTTTTTCTTAACGTCAGCACCATGGACAGCAATTTGGCAATTGGTCAGATGGACGAGTCTATCTATGTTCGGAAAAGAGGAGGGGGGAGAATAAGAGAATGGAATGCGTTCTGAAAGTCACCTTAAGCGTGAACACAATCAATTAAGACCCGAAATGGTTTATCAAATCCTTCCAATGATTGCTAAGCTAGAATCCATCTTCTCTGTTGAAATTGTCTCTGTGTTTGTATATGTGGATAGCCTCATGAATTAATCTCTCATGGTAGCCAGATGGTTCTCTGCAAAAGATCTGCTGTGTGTTGGAATGCCCGGCAGGTGATGTGGATGCATTGCTGTTGCAGGGACACGGTGGTGGATTATTGTTTGCCGATCTCACGGCGTGCGTGGCCGTAGTGACATTTTGTTAACGCCGAAATCTGATTTCGTTCATCGTAAAAGCGTCCATAATTTGTAAATTGGCGTTCACGCAAAATTCTGTAAACCAAACGTTTGTAAATGGATGGATACCCTGTATTGTTATATATGCCATGGACATAGTACTCGTCGCACCTGTACACATACGTGAATCTGTGATGCTCAACAGTTAAAATAAGTACGCGTGTATTCCAGTAAACGTGCGCTCAAGCAGACCAGAAGGAATGCCGCGTGCGTGGTTTCGGATTTGCAGCCACATCTTCGTCGTCCAGACCATGAACTCATGAGTCTGTTTGAGACAGTCCCAGCGGCCGCCGTGCGCTGTGCTCTCAAGGATGTGGTGCCCTTCGTCGCGGTGAGTCACACGCCACCACCGTCTTCACGATGAGACACTCCACAACTGTCGTCACGGTGACTCACGCCACGATCGTAGTCACGGTGATTCGGACGCCACAATCCTCACGTGGGCCTAGACAGCCGCGTGTCATCCTGCAGGTTAACTCGGGGGAGTCGACTGCAGGAAATCAACTGCATGTGTTTTTTATGGCTTCGTTATTTTTTAGTTTTTCCCCAGTTCCAATTGCGCTGTTTTGACCAAGCAGTGAGATGCCCTCTCCACAGTTCTGTTGCTAGCAGTGCATCACTTTGTCAGTGAATGGCTCCAGAGGGGATACATCAGAGAAGTGTTTCTGGACCTTCCACATTTAAGGCACATCTTTTAATGTCTTGCAAACGGTGTTTCTCACGTTTCAATCAAACCAAAATGTTTACATCTCAAGAGCTGGAATTTGGACAGATGTTTAAGTGTGAAACAAGATTTAATCTGATGTGTGTGCAGTCATTGACCTGGCTGAGACCATCGAGATGTTATCTACCTTGCCTGGTATACAGGAGGTCGTGGGTTCTATCCCGACCCTGACACCTGTATATTTGGAGTTTGTTTGCGCAACCCGTGGATTGCATGGATGTTTCTCGAGGTCCACAGGTTTTTCCCCTCCACGTTGAGAATCGACATGCATTTTAGAGTATTTGGCTGCAATACATTCCCCTTGTCATGACAACTCATTGTTTAGAGGCAAGGTCGCTCTGTAACTTATTAAGCTGCTATGAGTTGAAACTGGGCCCAAGGGAGGGTATTGCCCAGCTGCATTGCTCTCGAACGATGTTAAACATTAATTAGGTGAGGGGAACCACTTGGCTAAAGTAAAAAAATTAATGAGATTTTTGTTTAAATTGTATCAAAAATATTTAATTGTGACGTTTTTTATTTAGTATATACTCTACATCGCAAAGGGTGAAATGTGCATGTAACAGTGCGTACTGCTGAGCACAATCGGCATATTATTGCATGTGTAGTGACATCGGGGGTTGTCACTGTATGGTGCCGGCCCAGAAGGGTCATGCCGTTCGATGTTCCTACATTGGCTGTGTGTAATACCAGCCCTAGCGGGGGTTGGCGAGCACTGGGATAGTGCGGGCACCACACACAGTATGTGGTGGGGGCTCCCCCGAGGGGGAGGGGGTGAGTGTCAGCCCAGGGGCAGGGTTGCCCTGGGCCATGGCACTCTGGTTGACCCCGTAGACACGTGATCCAGAATGTCCATACAGGGGGCCCCAGGTGGGGAGACTAGGGGGTGATTACGTGTCTGGAGAGAGCTCTTGAGAAGGATGGAGAGGGAATGAGAAGGTTCGGAAGGCGGGCGGGGCCGAGGGCGGAGCGGCCCCGACCGGAGAGGGAAATAAGGCGGGTCCCTATGAGGAACCGGGATCTCTTCGTTCTCCAAGCTGGAAGTTCCGCGTCTCAAGCTGGAAGCGCCTCGTCCTACGGGGGACGACGTGGTCGGAGACCCGAGCGAGGGTCCGACCCTTCGTAGCAGTAACTCCCCTGTATAGTGTAGTTAGCTGGGTTTTCAACACCCGAGGTTGTATCTGGTAAAGGGGCAGTTACCCCTTTGTGTTACGGTGTTACAATTAAAGGTGTTGCCTCTAAAAGGAACGTCTGCGACTCAGTTGGACTCACTACACATGTACACTTTGTTTAATAATGTGCACATTGGGGGGAGAACGAAGTCATGTTTGCCGTGTTGCGTGTCATCAGTTTTTTTTCCCCGTCGTGTTTTTTTTATGTCTGGCTCTGTCCACTTATTCATTTTCTGTGCACGGGGATTTGTCGTTGCCAGGGTCAGGGTTGGAGTGCCGAGTCGAGCAAAGCGTTTGCCGAGATGCTCCAGGGACAGATTGTCCACATGGTCGTGGCCGCCAGAGTCGGCGATGCGTTCATCGTGGACCTCGTGAAGTCCCAGCACACCCAGGTGGAGAACGACGTCCCGGTGTCGCTCAGAGATGCCCTCATCTTCTTGGAGCTTGCCAGGTAGTGTGCGCACGCGTGGTGATAAATGTTCGCATGTTGTCATGGTGTAATTAATGTGCGTTACGCTCATGATGCGTGCATTGTGGTTAGTACGGTTGCCTCTCGTTTTACGCGCGTTTACGAACGCGATTTTGGAATTGGCGTGTCAGATTAATTTACACTTATTTTTGTTACGCGCGCAACTCTTGCAATAACGTGCTTCAGTGCCATTGGCCACGATGTTCAGAATGCGCTGTGAGCTGATGGTTAGTCAGGGCGGAAAGTTTAAGTAGCGATGCTGCCTGAGGTGCAGCAGCATTACGATAATGGCCAGAAGTGCGGGACATCAGCATCAGTCAGCATCTACTCCTCACGTGACGTTTTAAAGATCTTTGTCCCGCGTGAACTTTGTCTTGTGCACGCATTTGCCTTTCAATATGTCCGGTAAGCATCTCACTGTGTGTTAAAAGTTTGTTTTACTTTAATGTTTATATTGTCTTTATTTAATTGATGTCTGTAGGTTTTGTAAATATAGTATGTATACTGTAACCAGTGAAATATGTAGATGTAAGAGTGAGGATTGATAGCGTGCTCTCCCTAACACCAACCATTTCCTTTATTTCTAGTGAGGAAAATGTTTTATTTAGGTGATTTTGAGTTTCTCTGCCGTTTTTCAAGGACACAACCCCCACATAAAACGAGCGATAGCTGTCTAATAGTCATCTTAAGATTTCAATTCTGTGCCGATTCTGCTCATTGTCAGAACGTGCAAGATGTAGTACCGATGAGTCGCTGTTGGATGAGATGGCACAGATCAAAATAAGACGATACAAATGTGATACGACACGGGACACGTTACGGTTGATGGTACAAATCAACATTACAAATAAGGCAAGGGCTCATTCCTCATAGCGTGGATTGTGACCGTAGATTCACGAGATCTGGAGGATTACAAATTGTTGCGTGCCTAGAGAGGGAAGTTTTGCAGATGGGTTAGATGGCAATTGGTCATTATTGCAGAGGAATTCTGTCCCATGTTACAGTTGATAGGGGATGTAAGCACATGCAGACAGTGACTTTAATATGGCAGCTCTCTTTGTTTATAGGGGACTAGCTTTACTGCCCGGCTTCGCCCGGGACTTGCTGTGCAAAAGATATCCATTAATGCGCCCCCCCCCCCCAAATACAAAAGTCTATTTTTATACTTTCTGCATTGTGTACAGTCTGGAAACTACCCACATGCCAAATTTCATGTTTGTTGCATGTCGAGAAGGATGCTAAACATTTAGAACAGACACACATTCACAAATTTCCCTTTTTTATATATATATAGATGTAAGCACACACTGGCTTTAATATGGCAGATCCCTTTGTCTATAGGGGATGTAAGCACACAGAAAGTAGTTTTAACATGGCAGCTCCCTTTGTGTGCTTACATCCCCTATAGACAGAGAGTGGCTTTAACATGGCAGCTCCCTTTTTTTCTCACTAAAAAACACGGTTAAGATGTTTACAAATGATGAATAAAATAAGAGGTTTTACCCTTTCTGACAATAAAACAGGAGGTGTTAAAATGTTTAAACACCAAATAGATTATTTTTACAATACATAAATTCTGCATTAACTACACGTACTTGCGGTGAACATGCAAACAAACATGGTCTTGATAATCTATGCATTGTCTGTGAAACAAATTGGTCTACACCAGAGACAACCTTCTTTATGGCCTTGTCTTACCACTGGTGTTAGATCAGAGAACCACGCCACAAGACGACCATGTTCATTAAGTTTGTAGAGCCAGCTATCCATGATTGAGTAAAACTTTGCCCACTTTTCACCTTGACAACTGGAGAGCACACACTATAAATGTTATCTATCATTAAAACTAACAATCATAACCTATTTAAGTATCACAGTGAAGAGACAACATTAAAATAAAAAAAATTCTCATCAATGGGTTCTTGTACTATCTGGGACACTGCTCCAGTACCCAACCAAGCTGCTATTAATTTATTGAAAACACCGTCACCATGAAAATGTTTGCAATTTTAAAGTAGTTCTTGAAAGACAGGAGATTGAATCCATATACAATTTTAATATACAATTGTAATTTATATATAAACTAGCGGGGTAAGTACCTGGCATTGTCCGGGCGAAAAAGGCAGACACACACATGGACCTACTTACAGACATCGACCCACACACATAGAAACACATTGACTTACACGCACACAACAACCGCCATTCGCCGCTAAGTGGCGGTGACGTCACCACGACGCTTGTGCCAGGCCATGTGCACCTTGAGGCCACGTGAAGTGTCGAACGACCGCTGGCAGGAGGTCACGGGGCAGACCCAGGTGCCACAGGTCGACTGACTGAGATGACTGGTTGATGCACCACCTGTGCCCCCTACTGTGCCAACTGGCTGTGCTTTAGCCACCTGGCGCTCCGCTCGTTGTTGTGAGCGTCGCTCCTCCGCCCTCTGTTGTTGTTGGAGGGCGACTGCCTCCAACTGCCCAGTAGCGTCCTTCACGAGCCCCGATCTTGACACCGCTGGTACCAGTCCTCAGCAAGTCCACTCAGCTCCACGTTCTCCTGTACCACATCACTCCATCTCTTCTCTAGCCCGTGCCGCGCCCGTTAAGCCCCCTCTATCTGGCCAAACAAAAGCTTCTTCTTGATTCTTTCGGTAAAGTCACGTAGAAGGGAAATAATAAAATAATAAAAATTCAACATAAAATACAATTCTCACGACGTTTCGGCCACAATGCAAGCAAGCCGTCCTCAGGTGAAGAACAGGTCTGTCGGAAAGACAGCGTCTGAATGAACACCACCAAGCTTGGCAGTGTATATTTAAACTGGGTTAGGGGAGGAAGGGCGCTTTGACAAAGGAAATTGCATATCAACAGAGGAATTTAGTGGACTCCACTCACTGGCATTGACTATATATCTTTTGTATTCTCCGCAGGGAATGGAGTCTTTGCTCCGCTGCAAGTCCCCTGTCACCACTCTCCCATTCACATATTTCGTTGCTTCCTCTTAGTACCTTTCACGCGACGGTCAATGGTATAGTGTTTAGCAGATTGTATAATAATAAATAGTATAAAAGTGAAATTTTTTATATAATGTATAAGGTAATATATAGTATCGTAATTGTATAGTAAATATACAGCAGTGTGGTATACAGTAGGGTGGGTAGAATAATACATAGTGTAATATTACAATGTAAGTCTAAGGTATAGGGTGGTATATAGTAATGCAGTATATAATTTAAAGTTGGGTTTGTCTATGGCAGTATATAGTACGGGGTAGATCCGTGTGATGTAAGGAAAAAGTTTAGCTGGAGGCATATTATATTTTTTGCGACATAGAATTGTAATGTATGACTTACTGTTAGTAGCTCAGCTTATTGGAGAGTATATTTAGTATATTGATGACATTGATGTAGTTTATGTTTTAGTTTTTTACGTGGTGGTTTGGCTGCTGCTGCTCCTTGCTATTAAAATTCCTTCCCTTTATTACTTCGAACCCTACCTCCTCCCTTTGTTGCTGCTAATCCTACATAATGCACGGGCATAATATGACTTTGAGACCCCCCCCACCTCCTACGCATTCCACAAGTAGTGACTAATCCCATATCTGCATTTTCCATAAATATGCTAAATTCCTTTGTTGATATGCAAATTCCTTTGTCAAGGTGCCCTTCCTCGCCTAACCCAGCTTAAATATACGCTGCCAAGCTTGGTGGTGTTCATTCAGACGCTGTCTTTCCAACAGACCTGTTCTTACCTGAGGACGGTTGCTTGCGTTGTGGCCGAAACGTCGTGAGAATTGTATTTTATAATGTTTTATTATTTTATTATTTCCCTTCTACGTGACTTTACCGAAAGAACCAAGAAGATGAATCCCTGCAGTCACGAAAGCTTTAAATCGAAATCGAACAAAAGCTGTTTAGGCATACGGTGGCTGGGCATGCAGGCGACATGACCAAGCCAACGCAGCCTTGCCTGCCGGAGGAGCTCACCGATGGGACTTTTCCCAGATCTTTCAAGGATTTGTGAGCTTCTCACAATCCAGCCAGGTTAAACCCAGGATAGATCGTAGGCAGGCCAGCCTAAATGTTTCCAACCGGCGAAGATGCTCCATTAGGGGGTTCACGTTTCGCAAGCGTAGAGAAGGGAGGGAATGACCGTGGCCGAAAAGACCTGAAGCTTCGTGCGGAGCGACAGACCAGGTAGCTTCCACACAGCGTTACGCAACCGATGAAAAGATATTGCCGCTCGACTGATTCGGAGCGAGACCTCTGCTTTTAAACCGGAGCCGGTCATGAGCACACTGCCCAGGTATGGGAAACTCTCCACTCTCTCCAAAACTGCCCCATCACCAATTGGGAGTTGTGGGGGTGGAGTGTCCGATGGTACAAAATACCCAGGCAAGTGCTTAGTTTTGGTGGGGCTGATGGTAATGCCCCACCTCTTAGTGGCACGCTCCAGTTTCAGCAGCAGCACCAGCGTCTCCAACTCCTCTTCTGAATGAGCAGCTATTACCAAATCATCGGCATACATAACGTGGTTGACCAATAAGGAGCCATCCCTTGATCTCACCCGGGCGTCGATCAGCCTCCCATTATATCTGTACCAAATGGAAATTCCCCCGGTACAGCTATTGAAGGCTTCACTAACTACGCAGTCAAAATAGGTATTAAATAATGTGGGAGCCAGAGGACATCCCTGTCGCACCCCAAGGTGTACAGGGAAAGGCTCTGACTCCCGGCCACGTAGTTTTACCCGGGCCCGCTCACCATCATGAAGGTCCTTAATGATCGTGAGCAGAGGGTCAGGGACTCCGAAAGCACAAAGAACAACCCAGAGCCCAGGCCTACTGATGGTATCATATGCCTTGACCAGGTCAATAAACCAGAGATGTAGGTCTTGTTGGAATTCTCTACACCTCTGCTGTAGCAGACGGACAGAAAATATGGCATCTGTGCAGGACCGCCCTTTCCTGAAACCGCATTGGGGCTCCGCAAGCCCCTCCTCAGTGTGCCTAGCAAGGCGATGTTGAATAATTCTTGCCAGGACCTTTCCCGGCACACTGAGGAGTGAGATGCCCCTGTAATTGTTACAGTCTCTGCGGTCCCCCTTCTTAAAGAGGGGGACCACCAGGGCATCCTTCCAATCCTGCAGAACCCGTCCAGTGGTCCAGACTTGTTATGATGTCATATAGGGCAGTCTGTGCACAAATGCCACCCTCCCTCAGCATTTCGCTTGGGAAATCATCTCTGCCCGGTGCCTTTCCTGGTCTCAGACTCCGGATCGCCTTCAGTACTTCCTCAACAGAAGGCACCTTAGCCAGCCACTCACAGGGGGTAATCTCTTCCAATATTTGAGGCACCACAGCCTCAGCAGGGTTATCCCCACTTTGTGCCATTATGTTTTCCTGGCTGAGGGATTTCCCCTCCCCCAGGACCTCACAGAAATGCTCAGCAAATCTGAAAACCTGTTCCTGGGGGTCGGAGATTGGATCACCGTTTTTTCCCCTAATGATGGTAATAGGTGTGGCGCTGCAGGTTACTTTTTTGATGGACTTAAATAGTGATTTGTGATCGCGGGCTACTGAGGCAGACTCCATCTCCTCGGCAACCTGCGACCACCACCCATCCTTGCAGCGCCTTACGGCTCTCCGAACCTCCGAGCGAAGGCTGCGGTAAGCCTCATTCTCTGACATGGGATGCTGTAGCCGATGAGAGTGGGCCTGTCGCTTTTTCTCAACTAACCTGAACACTTTCGATTTAAATCTTTCGTGACTGCAGGGATTCAGCTTCTTGGTTCTTTCGGTAAAGTCACGTAGAATGGAAATAATAAAATAATAGAAATAAAACAATAAAATAATTCTCACGACGTTTCGACCACAACGCAAGCAGCCGTCCTCAGGTGAAGAACAGGTCTGTCGAGAAGACAGTTTGAATTAAACACCCCAGACTTGGAGCGTCTATTTAAGCTGGGTTGGAGGGGGGGAGAGCGCCTTGACAAAAGAATTTGCATATCAAGAGGAATTTAGCATATTTATGGGAAATGCAGATATGCGATTAGTACTACTTGTGAAATGCGTAGGAGGTGGGCGGGGGGTTTAAAGTCATATTATGCCCATGCATTATGCAGGATTAGCAGCATCAAAGGGAGGGGATAGGGGTAGCATTAATAAAGGGAAGGAATGTTAATAGTATGTAGCTGCAGTAACTAAACCAACACGTAAACAACTAAAGTATAAACTACATAGTATCATCAGTATACTAAATATACTCTTCAATAAGCTGAGCTACTCACAGTAAGTAATACATTAAAATTCTATGTCGCTAAAAATATATATAATATTCTTCCAGCTATACTTTATTCTCTTACATCACACGGATATACCCCGTACTATATACTGCCATAGACAAACCCAACATTAAATTATATACTGTATTACTATACACCACCCCTATACCTTATACATTGTAATATTACACTATGTATTATTCTACCCACCCTACTGTATATCTCACTGCTGTATATTCACTATACAATTACGATACTATATATTACTTTATACGTTGTATTAAACATTACAATTTTATACTATTTATTATTATACAATCCGCTATACACTATACCATTGACCGTCGCGTGAAAGATACTATAAGGAAGCAATGAAATATGTCAATGGAAGAGTGGTGGTAGGAGACTTGCAACGGAGCCAAGAATCCATTCCCTGCGGAGAATACAAGATATATAGTTAATGCCAGTGAGTGGACTGCGGTCTGAAAGTCACCGTAAACGTGAACACAATCAGTTAAGATCCGAAATGGTTTATTACGTCCTTCCAATGATTGCTGAGCCAGAATCCATCTTCTCGGTTGAAATTGTCTCTGTGTTTGTATATGTGGATAGCCTTATGAACGAATCTCTCATGGTAGCCAGATGGCTTGCAGAGAACCTCTGTCTTGGAGAAGTCAATATCATGTGAGCCCACTGAATTGTAACAGTGATCTGCCACGGCTGAGCTGTTTGTCCTACCGTGTTTCAAGTCTGCTTTTTGTTCACAGATGCGGTCCGAGACATGTCGTTTGGTTTCTCCAATGTAACTGCTACCACAGAGGCAACTTAGTTTGTAGACGCCAGGGTACTGTATGTCTGGAACCACATCTTTTACAGACGGGACCAGATCACGGATTTTATGTACTGTGTTGAATCGGACCTGGATCTTGTGTTTTATCAGGATTTTGGAGATCGGTTTTGTGACCCGAGAAATGTAGGGTAAGGTGATGGTTTTGAAAGGCTCCTCAACAGGATCCTTCTTGATGCTTGGAGTGATGGCTTTGCGGATTGTGTAGTCGGAGTAACCATTAGCCTTAAGAGCTTGACGTACGTGTTTGAGTTCACTGGCAATGTGTTCCTGGTCGGAGATGCATTGGGCTCTATGGTATAGAGTCTTGATGAGGGAATGCTTCTGGGATGGATGGTGGTGGGAATCTGGTTTTAGGTAAGCATCCGTATGGGTGGCTTTCCTGTAGACAGAGTGGCTCATTCAACAATCAGGTCTCCTTTTAATTAGGACATCCAAAAAGGGTAGCTTGCCATCTTTTTCGACTTCCATGGTGAATATGATGGCTGGGTGTATGTAATTGATGTGGTCGAGGAATTGGTCTAGAGCAGGCCGGCCATGTGGCCAGATGACAAAAGTGTCATCTACGTACCTCTTCCATAAGGTCAGGCGTAGAGTGGCAGTCTGGATGGCGTCAGTCTCAAATTTCTCCATGAAAACGTTGGCTACAACCGGAGATAGGGGGGAGCCCATTGGGGTGCCCTCAGTTTGTTTGTAGAAATTTCCATTCCAGGTGAAGTATGTATTCGTTAAGCAGTGTCTCACCAGGGGGGGTACCCCAGTATTCAGTTCTTGATGAACCAAGTCTTCAATGATTGCGATGGTGTCAGGTACAGGAACTTTGGTGAATAAGGAAACCACATCAAAACTGGCAAGCAGGTCGTCTGGGGACAGAGAAATCCCCTTGATTGTCGATACCAAGTCAGTAAGAGTTTAGTACCGCAGAGGTGGATTTTCCAGTGAAAGGCCGCAGAATTTCAGACAAAAAACGAGCCAGTTTGTAGGTGGGGGAGTTGATAGTAGAGACAATGGGACGAAGAGGTGTATCTTCTTTATGTATCTTTGGCAAGTCATATCATCTTGGTGGCCTGGCTGCAGAAGGTTTCAACGAGAACTGTTTGGTTTGATCAATTAATGTGGTTGAATCAGAAATGATTTTGTTGGTTTTAATGATGAGGGTGTTGGTGGGGTCTCTTTTTATTTTTGTAGGGCTGCCATCGTTGAGTAGTTCTTGAATTTTGTTGTTGTATTCTATTTTGTCCATGATGACAGTGGCATTGCCTTTGTCGGCTGAGAGGATGACAATGTCATCCCTCTTTTTTAATTGAGCTAATTCAAAACGCTCATCTTTGCTGATGTTGCTAGCTGGCATCTTAGTGTTTTTGAGGGTTGCAGCGATTTCAGATCTTGCTACGTCTGCAGCGATGTGACTCAGGCCCTTGAGAGCCACATCTACTCGGGCCGAGTAGATTTGGCTGACAAAGGCAATGCCACTGTCATCATGGACAAAATAGAATACAACATGTAGTTACACACACAAATCGACGGACGCACACACGTAGAGTTACACACACATATTGACTCACACATACATAAATAGACTGAACAACAACAACCGCCATTCGCCAGTAAGTGGCGGTGACATCACCACAACGCTTGTACCAGGCTATGTGCACCTTGAGGCCACGTAAAGTGTCGAACGCCCGCTGGCAGGAAGTCATGGGGCAGACCCAGATGGCACAGGTCGACTGACTGAGACGACTGGCTGATGCACCACCTGTGCCCCGTACTGTGGCAACTTGCTGTGCTTTAGCCACCCGGCGCTCCGCTCGTTGTTGTGAGCATCGCTCCTCTGCCCTCCGTTGTTGTTGGAGGGCGACTGCCTCCAACTGCCCAGTAGCGTCCTTCAGGAGGCTCCTCCACAGAGGCCGATCTTGACATGGCTGGTTCCAGTCATCGGCAAGTCGACTCAGCTCCATGTCCTCCTGTACCACATCACTCCATGTCTTCTGTAGCCCATGCCGGGCCGTTTAGCCCCGTCCATCCGGCCGAACAAAAGATGTTTCGGCATTCGGTGTCTGGCCATGCGGGCTACATGGTTCAGGCAAACGCAGCATTACCTGGCGGAGGAGCTCACCGATGGGACTTTGCCCACATCTTTCAAGGATTTGTGAGCTCCTCACACAATGCAGCCTGGTTAAATCCAGGATGGATCGTAGGCAGGCCATCCTAAATGTTTCTAACCGGCGAATATGTTCCATTAGGGGGGCGCAAACGTAGAGAAGGGAGGGAATGACCATGGTCGAGAAGACCTGAAGCTTCATGCGGAGTGATAGAGCAGGTAGCTTCCACACAGTGTTAGGCAACCAATGAAAAGATAATGTGGCTAGACTGTTTCGGAGTGAAACCTCTGCTGCTAAACCGGAGCCGGTCATTAGCACACTGGCAAGGTATGGGAAACTTTCCACTGTCTCCACAACTGCCCCATCACCAATTGGAAGTTGTGGGGGTGGAGTGTCCTATGGTAGAAAATACCCAGGCAGGTGCTTAGTTTTGGTGGGGCTGATGGTAAGGCCCCACCTCTTGGTGGCAAGCTCCAGGTTCAGCAGCAGCACCTCGAACTCCTCCGAGTGAGCAGCAATTAGCAGATCATCGGCATACGTAACGTGGTTGAGCAATAGGGAGCCATCCCTTGACCGCACCTGGGCATCGATCAGCCTCCCATTGTATCTGTACCAGATGGAAATTTTAGTGGTACAGCCATTGATGGCTTTACGAACTACGTGGTCCAAATATATGTAAAATAATGTGGGAGCCAGAGGACATCCCTGTTGCACCCCAAGGTGTAGAGGGAATGGCTCTGACTCACGGCCACGTAGTTTGATGCGGGGCCGCTCACCATCATGAAGGTCCTTAAGGATGGTGAGCAGTTTGTGAGGGACTCGGAAAGCACGTAGAACAACCCAGAGGCCAGGCCTACTGATGGTATCATAGGCCTTGAGCAGGTCAATAAAGCACACACATGGACTAAGACGCACACATGGGCCTACAGACACGCAAAGAAATGGACTTACACTGACTAACATGGAGGCATGCACACAGCAATTAACACACACGCACATGGACTCAGACACACACACACATATGGACTCGCACACAAACACATCGACTTACACACACATACATATGGACTGACACACACATAGACATCCACTTGAGATACACACACATGGAGTTACACACACATATGGACGTACACACATACAGTGACTCACACATATACATCAAGTGACACACACATTGCCGTACACACACACGTACAGACTGTCACACGTAGACATCCATTTGAGATATACACACATGGAGTTACACACACATATATATCGACGTACACACATACAGCGAGTCACACACAGACATACGTGGACTCACACAAACATTGACGTAAACACACATATGTACTTACACACATGGACTAAGACACACACACATGGACTTGGGCACACATAGATAGACTGACACACAGCCCTACACACATACACATGTGACACACAGACATCTACTTGAGATACACAGACATGGATGAACACACACATGGACTCACACAAACGCATTGACTTACACACACATCGAGTGACACACACAGCCACATGTGGACTAACACACACACATATGGACTGACACACACATACACATGGACGTACATGGGCACATGACAGATTGGCAGACCGTCGCAGCGTCATAAAAGCGCATCAAAAAAGGGAAAATTTAGCAAGCTAAAAATAAAGAGTTTAGTGCACACAAACATTATTATTGTAATATCTCCCAACGTATTTGTTTGATAACAGTAAGCGAATTAACGTGAGTTCTTATCTGCACACAAACATTATAGTAATGTTTGTCAACTAAATGTGTTTAATAATAGAAAACATTGGACTTGATTTGTTAGTGTAAGAAGCTTGGAAATTTGTACTTACCAAAGGCGTGTTGAGGCCTTGTGCCATGCGTAGCCCCCCTCCTGGCCTACATTGGGGAGGCGGCGGAGTTGGCACGTTGCCAGGCTAGGGGCTGGCCCGCTATCCCCCCCCCCAGCATCCCCCGCCCGTGCAAGAATAATGTTATGTAAGCAGTAAAATATTATTATCTAGGGAGTCTGTAGTATAAACTGGACACATCGTGTTGGGGGGGAGGGGGGCGAAGAGGACGTGACACTGAAGAAATATCCGCATTGTTATGTGTGTATGTGTTGGCTTTAAACGCGTGAAAGGAAATGTCCCCGTGAGATTGAGCCAAGGCGCAGCACTTGGTAGGGTCCGCCCACCCCCCCACGCAATTGGCGTCAGTTGGTACGGTCGATGTCGCGCAATAAGTAAGTAATTTATAATAGAAACGGCACAAATGTGTTAATTAAACTACTTTAAAGTTTAGGGATGGGAAAACGAAATAGCCTATTCTCACCGCGGGGCTTAGGGCGTGTGCCGCCTGGCAAATTCTTTTCTACATATAGCCCACCGTCCGAGAGTTAAATCTCCCACAAGCGCGAGCGCGCGGAGACTTTTATATATAACTAGCGGAAGTACCCGGCGTTGCCCGGGTGAAAAATATATTTATTAAAAACCTTACATATATATACACTAAGGTTTGTCAAAGCCCGGTGGGCCGTTTGTACATTTCTATACCAACAAATATATGAGGCTTGCACAAGTCCAAAAATCTGTAGAAAGTGTGGGGTAAATAGTTGATGTAAAAGGTTTCCGAAAATTGTGGACCCCCCCCCCACCTCAAAAAATATATTTACCCCTCGTAGGTATATATACCTACACACCTTACATACAACAGAGGAAGTAGTATCTATTGACTCTGTAGTAGTATCTACTGACTGTACCGTAGTATCTACTGAGCCAGTAGTAGCTACTGACTGTAGTAGTATTTAGTGACTGTAGTAACTACTGACCATAGTAGTATTTACTGGGCCTACAGTAGTATCTACCGACTATATAGTCGTAACGACTAACTGTATAGTATCTGCTGACTCTATAGTAGTATCCACTGACTATAGTAGTAACTACTAACTCTATAGCAGTATCTACTCACTCTATAATAGTATCTACTGACTCTAGTAGCTACTCACCGTGGTAGTATGTACTGACTGTATAGTAGTATATACTGACTGTAGCAGTATTGACTGACTGTAGTGGTATATACTGACTGTTTTAGTATCTACTAACTCTATATAGCAGTATCTACTATCAATACAGCAGTGTATACTAACTGAGGTGGTACCTGCTATCACTACAGCGGTGCATACTGACTGGTGGTACCAGCTATGATTACAGCAGTGCATACTTCTGTGTTGGTACCTGCCATTATTACAGCAGTACATACTGTGTTGGTACCTGCTATGATTACAGCAGTGCATATTGTGGTGGTACCTGCTATGA